>JAHZNA010003053.1:0-83350 GCA_027743935.1 Sinodicranocentrus sp. ZH6 | reverse complement strand
AAAAAAAAATTAAATCCGTCCGCAAAACGTACCTTTTTCCGCAGAATCTACCTTTTTGTCCGCAGGACATTTCGATGCCTTCATATTATACCCACGCATTGCGTCTGAAAGAACCGTAAGCATGCGGGCGTCGAGACTGAGACTCTCTGATCGAAGTATCTGGTTACGATGAAACATAAATTCCCAAGTCTCTACGAATGGTTCCATATGGCACAGCCTGTAGGTCCTTTCCAACACCTTGAAAACTTTCTTTGTTTAGCCCATTGTAGTGCAGATACATTTTTCAAACATAGTATATTTGACGAATGTCTCTATCCCCGGTTGTCGATTTTCTTTAACAGAAAGGGGACGTCCCTCAATACGATTTACATTTCTATGGAACTCATTCCAAGCGCCATTAATATTTCCCAAAGTGACCGGAACTCCTTTGGAAATTAATGCCATATGCTGAAAAGCTCCCTGCCGAGTATCTTAGTATGGCTTTACACCCTTTGGGTTGCAAGTCATACAAAGTACAAAAGAACTAATTGTAGTAAATAAAACTCAGCAAAATATGATTGCTGAAAATACCACTTTGGAGCTAATTACTAACTTTTTTGTAGGTATTTGGTGTGTAATCAACATTTTGGTTTTGGCTTAATTGTTATCATTTGTGTGTAAATTAACTTGTTGGTGTAGTCCAAAGAATTTTCTTTTCTGATGGAAACTCTTCGAGAAATGGCATCTGCGTTTTCTAGTTCCAAAATTATTAACTGAACGACACACTTGTCGCCTCCATTTTTGAAAAATCCGTTCTACAGTTTGATTTTGCGAAATATCTTATTTTAAAACACATGCTTGCTGCATGCACTGGTCAATCAATTTGTCAAGAACTCCATCCTGGTTATTAAATTTTGTGAAAGAAAGGATTTGTGTGCAAGGCTTAAATGTGAGGAAAAAACTTTCAATATTTTGTGCGCTTGAATTGGAGTTAAGAAAGAATGTCGTATTAGCAGGATAGTAATTATACGAAATAAAATGTGTGACAAAAATTTAAAAATACGGTCGATTGCAATTCAACGAATAAATTCTCAGAAGAATGAGATTCAAGTCCAAGTCCATGCGTGGCCCCCGGCAATATGATTATGCAACACTTTCAGGACGTATGGTAATTGGCGTCTTAAAAAAAATTTAAGCGGAACGTAAGTTCTGAATAAATACAATTTACTGGAAGGAAAGAATGAAACCTTAACAAGACGAAATGTGAAAGCCATTCACTGTTAAAGCAAATATTAATCTAGCGATTGGGTGGGTATATACTTTAATAAAAATGAATCGATTTCTTGAAGTGTTATTTCGTATTATCTATCCATTTAGAGGTCATTTGAACTTGAACTGTTCATTTTTACGTGCTACTTTAGGTAAATGTCGTGAGAGGGGGATTGCGGGAGGAGTGAAAAGACATTTTCAGACATGCAAACTATTAAATGAGTCAAAATATTAATTTATGAACCCATGGGTATATCCGACTTCGATTAACCTTTACGAAGTATTCATGTTTAAACGATTTAATGCTGAATATTTATAGCTGAGTGAATTTGCATATTATGATGATGATTTTTTACACAAACCCACTAAAATAACAGTTTTTAAGAATAGGTAGTGTGCTTTGAAAATTCTCATTTGTCTATATATGATTTTTTTAAAACATACTATATAAACACATATAAACCATTTTAAAAAATCCTTCATGACTTCCGAAAATCAAAATGAGGAACGCGTGGCCCATTTTTTATACTAGCGACAGGTACATTAAAACATAACAAAGGGACAACCTATAGCGCTAACTGAACAAAAATATGCAATGAAGCAGCATTATATCACACGGTAGTTAACAGCTAAAAACATACGTTATCAACATTATTTCCTTCAACAAAAACACACTCATAAAATATTCATGAAGTTCTCTCCTTAAGGTTGGTTTTGTTATAAGCACCCTATTAATTATGAGAATATGTATTAGCAGTGAATACTAGATATCAAATTCCATGAATGAACAATAGGTACAAAAACAAAATTCTATTGCGCGTACGATTTTCTTCTAACATATGTATGGAATATGGAACAGGTGCTTTTGCTTCTAAAAGTAACACCCACATAAAAATTAAGATGAATCTAATGAATAGCAAAAAAAGTCCTAAAGTGAAATGGCATGATTTGACGACTTCACTATCCTTCGTCAAGGAAAGCATCACTGTTAAGCTCAGGTAGAAAGCGCTTACCATTTACTGGCATGGCCATCCAAATTTCAAATCATTTACGCCCGTTTACCTCAAATTATTGTCAGCATTTTAAAATAGTTGTTTGATAAGAAGTTAAAACAATGTTCGTAATTAGATCGGATACAAAATCATGCAAGGACAATTATTTAAGGAGATATCACAGGGTTCATTGGTACTTTTATCATGCCCATCTTCTACCTGATGATCTGATCTGATGGCATATTTTAAATAAATTTTCTATAAAGTTTGAATCCACAATTATGTGCGAAAAGAACCACGGCTCAATTTGAAGATGGTAACATAATACTAATAATATAACCAAACGGAAGTACCGTCTTCCCAATAGGAGGTGTAATATCTTCAGATGCACTATATTATTTGCTCTTCCATGTGAGGATAATTCACAATCATCGCCTATTTTAGTTTTCATATTAATCCAAGTCGAACAGTTTTGACGCCACATCTATTGCTCAGGATGGAAAAATTCTCTCACAAGAAGACGTGTAAATAATTAATTCGAAGCGTAACTTCTTTTTTTTCCAGTGTGCACTTTTGCTTAATTCGAAAGTCATGAAATCTAAGTTTCGTGAAAGAAAACGTTATGAGGAAACAAATTTTCATGACAAAATAGGATTTTTTTCTTCAAATCTTGTGGGTTTACCGTTCAAGAACGTCTCCAATCACCAGTAGTAGACTTTTTGCATCACTTTTTAGAGTACTGCAGCAATCTATTGATCAAGACTGACGAGATACCTACGTGATTCTCAAAAGTTATGTGCTGTATAATTCTTGTGCGTTCCAGATTATCTAGGGGGTGAATTAAAAACGAGTATTAAATGGAGTCGTCCTTGTTGGGCATTTTTAAGTAAATTTAGAACATGTTTGACGCGTTGTTACTCTTTATATGCGCAATTGATCGTTCTTGTAACTTATGATGCAAGGCGATTATAACGAAACGTGCTTAGGAAATAAGTATAAGGGATTTCATACTTCATTACTCAATCGTCAAGTTCTGCAGAGAAAATTTTCTGGTTTACATAATATCATTAAGTACCTTGTACTAGTATTGACAAGCATTCCACTAACCGGGTTTCCTACCTTTTTATGATAATTTTTCCTCGTGAGAACATTACGTTTGCATGTAGAAACAGGATAATTCCATTAAAATTGTAAAGCTCAGTTTCAATACAGACAGACAGACATACCATTCCAGTCCAGCGCCACGTGCTGATTAACTAATTTTGTAATGTATAGAATGTAGGGTGTTAATATGGTACTTCAATTTATCCGGTTAAGTTGGTAAACATACATAAATGATTTGAGGTATATGGATGGATGATCATGTAAATAAATGGTAAGCACTTTCTACCAGAGCTTAAAAGTGATGCTTTCCAAGGCGAAAAATAGTGGGCCGAGTAAATACTGCCAGTATCAAATCCATGCAACAGCACATATAAAACATGGATAAGTAAGTTTACGCACCGACACTAACACAATCTTCAGAAATTCAGGGTACGTACAATCAAGCAGTAGCAGGTAAAATGGTGTATTATACCATACCTGCAATAAAGTAATATAATAGTATAGCAAATAATACCAGGAATTAAAATGTGATCATTTCTCATCATCATCATGCATATTGCTCATCTACCATTAGCCTTCACCACAGAAGCTAATTTACGTGATCAACAAACGTTCTCGGCACATATCGGAAATTTTATGGATTAAGTACCTATATATACCTGAAAGATAAAAATAAAATTGGTTATTCCGCTTCGGCTATATACGCAGTTTCTGAATTCTGTAATGTGAAAAGATAAAAGTACGAAAGTTATAGCTGTAGTGAGATCTTAAAAACTCAAGTATGTGGCCGTAGACAATCGACGGGCTATTAAAATTTTAGTGAGATTGCTTTGTACGAACTACAGATAGACACCTTAATCTGGGATTAATTTGGTGTTATTATAAGGCATAACGTAAAATATTGTTAGTTCGATACATAAACTATACATCTCAAGTCGCAGAGTCCAGAGAACAAAGGTACAGAAGAAAGTTAAAAATGCATTACTTTTAAATTAGAGGATTTGACGTGTGAAGTGCGAACGTGATTTACATATATTTTGTTAGAACTGTTTTTCCTCAAAGTTCTCTCTCTACTAACAGCCTCTGCATGGTGGACCACACATAGGTATATATACACCTCCTGGTTGGTTCTTGAACCCATCGCATCATTCACTACATATATCATTACTTGATCAACTTTCCATGAGAGAGAATCATTCGCTTGTATAATTCGCGTTCACTAACAATTCATACGAAAATATTAACCAAGCAAAAATGTCCGCCGAGACTGTTAGCTCGAGTCACTGGAGTACTGGTGAATTACATGACATTGGAATCGCTAATGTGTCAAAGAAACTCAAGTCTAACAATCATCCGCAACAGTTGCAAGGGAATCATTTTCATTCCTCGTCAACATCATCGGCTTCAGAAATTCAACCCAACAACCAGAAACCCATAGACCATTTAGCCTGGAGAAGGTTACATGTGAGCAAGGCGAAATTATCGGGGGTTGGCGAAATTGCAACTTTTTTGGCTGGGTTTTCTGTTGTAAGGCGAACATATTATTGCATGCAATTAAGACAACTAGTAAATTGAATTTAAACTAATCTATAAGAAAGATTGATTCCATGATTTGTCCATAGGTTGCTACCGTCGAGCTTCAAATTAACGATGACGCGAATCCTATTCTATTAATTGCGTTCACAGTAACTACAGCACTACTCGTGTGCACGACTACCTTATCCATTATGATTTCAACGTGTATATTACCACACATAATTGTAAATTGTGACAGAATTGTTTTATATTATAAAACGTCAATGATATTGGGATATCCTAACAATTTATTGTACTGTTTAATTGTGCAGGTAGTTTCAAAAGTTGGACATCCCAACGCTGAGCCACACGAATCCCCCCATGATCAAATGAGATTTTTCATAGATCTCTCATGGGTTTTGGCAAATACTATCTCTATCTTCTTGTTTACAGTGGATGTGATTCTCCTGACATGGATCAAGTACACGTATTTTTCAGTGACAGCTAGTTACTGTGCCACTGCAATCATGATCCCTGTACTAATAGCCATATTGCTATTCGGGGTTATATTTTACAGAAATGTGATTCAACATCAAAGCTCCATCTTAAAATCTCGATATGAAGAATTGGAAGAAATGAAACGGAGGATCGATTCTGTTGAGTGCTCTGCCACAAGTTTAACATATCATGTTTGATGATTTTATTCAAAATTTATTTTAAAACAAAAGTTTTTACGTACATAATTAAAATATAGATGATGAATATTGCATTATTTAGATACATATATATTTAAGTATTTATGTTGACAAATAAGGAATGGAGGAACATTTGAGCTAATTTCTCGGGTAGTTGAGAAGAGATCACATTGCAAATTCAGGTATGCTAAAAATATAGTTTACCAGAATGTATTAAAATCACTGTTTTTGTATTTATCTGTGGCAGTTTTATCGCAGTGTTTGTTAACCTTTTTACATTGGAAACCTACTTTTCTAATCAGTAAGAACACCTAATTTGTCTGACCGAAATATGTGTGAATACTTACGATCACAGATTACTACAATTTACAAACTACACCATACCACGCCATATCCTTGCAGTTTGCATTATCTTATCATGCATGATATGCATCTCCCGTATGGGATGGGGATTCTTACAGCAGAAACATTCCACTAATTAGCAATTACTTGACAATTTTTATTTCTACTTGGATGATAAGAGGTTGGTAATTTTTATTTTTGTAAAAACAGAAAATCCCGAAAATAAAAATTAAGCAATGAGGTGTTAAAAATGACTCCTACAGCGCAGTTTTCGCATGCAGCTTGCAACGTTGCAACGTATCTAAAAGCTTAACATTAGTATTGGCATGATCAGATAATCACAGATAATCCAAACGCATACATTTTCATGGTTAATTATGTGAACTTGTATAAATCCTTTTCTTTCATCGTACCAAAGAAAGAGGTTCCACATGTCGCAGATTGGAAACTCAGCTTGCAAACAAAATATATTTAATTTGGATTTTAACTTTACTATCTTCATCAATGTCATTCAGTCAGATTCAGTGTATGAAGTTTTAGAAGTTTACACGAAACATCAATCAAATCCGCTGGAGTGGAAGTGAGGCAGCACATATAAATTCTTCTCTACATACATTCAATCTTCGACTCCATATTCACCGTCCTAAATCTCCGACAACGACAGTAGATCAAAATTTAATTATTATCCATCACTGTTATGAGATTTCCCAAATCAATGATAGTGGGAACACCTCGTAGAATCCCCAAGATAAACGGCTTATTTTATATTTGTGATACTTTGTTAACCATAAAATCCCCAAATTATCATAAAACCACCGCATTGGCGTCTTATGTGCTTTCAGTTTCTGCGAGCAAACAGTATATACTCTTAAGACTATCAAGACATCCAATCATTATCTTTGTTCGTCATAAAAGGCTTTTTCAACCTGATACCTTACCTTACGTACGTAACAATAGGCAATGTAAAATTTTATTAAAACGTTTAAGACATGTGCCCAAGACCGTGTGCTTTTGCCGTATGAGTCTAGCGTTTGTTCTGTCTGATGCTCATTGTGTACGAAGCTAAAACCAAGATGATATTCAGATAATGTGCAAAAATACCTAATATAGGATTATACGATCACCGCATTGCATATGTATCACACAATTCGCATCGCATGCATTAGAGTAGAGTAAAGATATACTATTTCTTATACACGTACCTAAGGCTGGCCTACCAAGTAGTATTATTATACTGTGAAATGGACATTTGAAATGAAAATCCATTGGTACAAATATACTTTATTGCAAGTGAGCATGAATAGCATGATATGAGTTTCTATTCCACCATAGATTACTTTCCAGCAGGAGGAGCGGTCGATTCACGAACGTAACATTGTCCTTCAGTCAGTCAGAAAATAATGTTATTATTGCACTTGCCAAATTTTTTAGGTATTTTTGGTATATTGGTCAACATCAAATAGCTGCAAAATTGAATGGTGATTTGTGTGAAAGGTGTTTTTCGAGTGTTGTTTTTCCATCTGCTGTTGAAGTGATAGATTTAAAATTTCCAACATTATTCGTATGCCGATAAAATCAAAAAAATTGTGTGGTCCTTAGCATTTGAACATATTATTTTGTAGTTTGTGTTTTGTGTTTATTGACATATAAGTCATAAGTACAAGTACATACTGTAACTGTAACTGCTGACTGCACCGATATATTATCGTTGAACGTGAATGCCTTCCGTTTCCTTCACCATTTAAAATGAATTTCATGTTTAGTTGGAGTTAACCCGTATCATTGTATTTGGTTAGTACAGAAATATAACATTGCTCATTTTTTTCTTATTTACAAAAGTGCTTTATAATTTCAACGCTTTTTTAATAAGTTGATAGTATAGTATTCCTCATAGGCGCACATCGGGGTTGGAGGTACATTAATTCTTGTAAATATATGGTCATACCTCATTCTCTTTTTTTAAAGAAAATTTCAAATAGTGAATAGAGGCTAATTCAATGTTCAAGGGTTATCTTTATGCTCTGTGTGTGTGTGCTTTGTTTTAATGATACTTTTTGTGTGCGTTTGAATGATACTAATGATAGTCTTGCTTGTGATGTATAATGTGCATTGTATTTGTATAATGCTTAACTGCTTATGACATGACTTGACAATCAGTTAAAACCCATGTAATTTGTAAAGTTTGTGCATGTGCATGGAACAAGTTATTCTGGACGGAATACGGAATGGACAGTTAAAATGAGAATGAGTAGGAGTAGATACTTGTCGCTTGTATCAATGTATATGTCATAATCATGAATTTTCATGTCAGTATTAATATGGATTTTATTGTCTCGTTCATCTTGGAATGTCAATCAACATTCAACGCACTCGGCGACTCCACTGACGTGAACACATGAATGCTTGAACATTATTAAAATGTACATTTGCACAAATGAACACATTTATTAAAATTTTCAGAGTTGAATAATTTGCTTTTCTTTTCCGTTCGTATTACATTTAACTCTGTAATAGTAGAAAATGTGAAAACTCATTGAGTAAAAAAACACCTAAATGATGAGAATGTCATTGTTGCAGCTATACAACGAAAACGAATCCCCGACAGAACTATAACTTCATAATATATTTCGCTCCAGCTAATCGTTAATTTGACTCAACTTTTCTCAAATCTAACCCTTGACTGTTGCATATTAAAACATTACGAAATGATCAAAATAAAAAGAAGACGATTTTACTATAACGCGCAGAACGGAACGCTTACTGACAAAACCTACACGTGTGTGCTTTTACAGATGTGCTGCGCTGTGAACGATGTATTTTATTCTGGAGAGAGTGGTGGTGTCATCTGTGTTTTCAATAATTTCTAGTTTAGTTAATGAACATGAATGTTTCGCAGTTGAATAAAACGCCAACTATTAAGTCAGCAGACAGAGTTTTTGAAACAAACCAATTATCGATGGACATTTACGAACATACATTTACTGAATAGCTTTGATGAATGACTCGTAAATTTAACCCTAGATCTCCTAAGAGATCGCAGAGCCAACAGGACGCTTCAGACAACTCGTCCAATCCCCTAGGTGCTTCTGGATTACAGCCAAGTCCATACCGTGCTTCCCCTTCTCGTAGAACCTTGAATCAACACCATCATCCACTTCCAAATGCAACCCCAGCGTCCGCTTTTATATACCGAACACCACAGTTTCCTTCCGTTCATCAAAGAAATCTTCATTTAGCTTCTCGTCCACTTGTTTTTGTTTTTGACGCCTTCGGGGTGGCTATCTATCAGCTATTTTCGATTCTCCGGACGTTTCTCCTCCTATTTTGGAGACCTTTGAGCTCCTACTGGAGGAATAGGAAAGAGAAATGCAGAGGTCAGCCAATTGTAGTTGCAGCAGATTTCGCGTATCCCAGCACTGTTTTTCAGTCGTCCCCACATTCTCCAAACTCTTTATTTCAAACAATTACAGCGTCCAGTGAATCGGAAGTAACAATCATGAGTGGAAGAAATGCAGGTATAGCTACGTCTATGAGAGGTGGCCCTGGTTTAACAGATCCCCTCTTAGCTCAACAAAAGAAACATCACCGTAAGGCCTACGAGTACATTTCTAAGGCTCTTCGAATTGATGAGGACAGCAATGGTGAGTTCCATTGATTGAGAGTTTTTGCACTTTCATTTTAGCCACTTGAATTTTTATTTTTATTGTTATTTTTGTTCTTCAAATATGGTATGGTTTGCAGCAAGTTCCAAAGATATTGCGATTGAATTGTACAGAAGAGGGGTTTTGGAACTGGAGAAGGGGATCGAAATCGACAGTCATGGAACTGGTGAGCAATGGGAACATGCTCAGAGAATTCAAGAAAAGATGATTGTGAACCTTTCCATGGCCAAAGAGCGCCTAGAATATCTTAGTAAGTTCCTATGATATAAGAAATAAAATGTTTATGGCAATAGTATCCTAGCATGGTTCGGTTTGTGAAGTGTTAGGAACGATTTTTGTAGATTTTGTTCGGCCATTCTATTTTGCTATTTCTTTATTTTTTGTTGTCTTTTTTTACTCCTGCCATGATTATATTTAAACAGCCAAGCCATCTAAAAATTTTGAAACACAAGAAAAGCCGTCGTTGACTCGTAGATGTTCAGAATTGATACGTGATACAGTAAGCTCAATTAGTAGGCCTAGAACAAACTTACCTACCGTAAGACCTATGACGTCGCCTTTGAGAACGCCTCAGAGAGTTGAAGTTCCATCAATACCTGCTAAACCTGGTGCTCCTATTCCGTCGACTGGTATTTTTTTTCTTTGAATTTATTTAATTTTACTATGTTTGCTGTTTGCTTATTCATCTAATCAATATGTTAATATGATGCGCTATATATACATTTATGTGCAGTTTGCAACACAGTGTGTGTTGCAGTTTGAGTGATTATCGTTTAAATAAGAGCATATATTTATCAACATCAACATGGAGCTGAAACTTTTGATTTATGTTCGAAAGTATTGACTTCTAAAAACTGTTTATGGAATTCTTTCGTAGTTGCAAGTCGGAAGCATGATATGACGTTTAGGCAGCCTAATTCTTCAGGTAAAAGTAATACGCTACCTAGAAATATGGGTTCAAAATCTACGATTCCCACTACTACACCAAGGGGGAGAATTCCCACGCCTCCTGTGTCCAAGAAGGTATAGCCAAAATTTAACCAAGACTCTGTCTTGCATACAATCTTGAACGTGAAATGCTCAAAATTTGTTTGATAGATCGGGGCTCGGAAAGTAGGTGGACAATCCAGTGCCATAAGTAGTACAAAAGGAAGTCAAGAAAACAAAAAAATGACCCACTCCATTCGCTCATGTGATACTAAGCTAGCGCAACTGATTTTAGATGAAATTATTGAAGGAGGGAGTCCTGTTACCTGGGATGATATTTCGGGACAGGAGGTAATATTTGAAGTATTTGGATGTCATTGAATCTTCTCTATGAATATGGTTTTTTTATTCCGTACAATTTAATCATTAATTGCATAAACTTTCATTTAATGAACCTGTTACTTTTGCAGACCGCCAAGCAAGCTCTAGAGGAAATTGTAATATTGCCTTCTTTACGACCGGAGTTATTTACAGGATTGCGGGCGCCTGCACGGGGATTACTTTTATTTGGCCCTCCAGGGAATGGCAAAACCTTGTTGGCAAAGGCAGTTGCACACGAATCAAATGCTAAATTCTTCAATATTAGTGCCTCTAGTCTAACCTCCAAATATGTCGGGGAAGGAGAAAAACTCGTTAGAGCCTTGTTTAGTGTAGCAAGAGAACTTCAGGTAAATCAGACAGCTTATAGCTATCGAGTATTTGTGTAGTTTTAGACTCATGTAGATATGTATAGAATCTCTAGAATCATAGTTTTTGTTGTCTTTTGTTTTTATTTTATGTTCAATTACAATTATTGTAGCCCTCAATAATTTTCATCGATGAAGTTGATTCGCTCCTCTGTGAACGAAAGGAGTCTGAGCATGAAGCTAGTCGTCGTCTTAAAACAGAATTTCTAGTTGAATTTGATGGCTTACATTCGCAAGCAGATGAACGGATTCTTGTGATGGGTGCTACAAATCGCCCGTGGGAATTGGGTAACGTGATATTTTGTTTGCAGAAAAAGAAATCCCACCATTAGTTTTTCATTAATTTAGGTAACTATGTCGTTTAGATGATGCTGCGTTGAGGAGGTTCCCGAAACGAATTTATGTATCCCTTCCTGATCATGCTACAAGGATCAAACTTTTGAAAAGATTATTGTCATCTCATGGAGGTCCACTATCGGATAAAGAGCTGCAAGATTTGTCCAGTCTCACGGATGGTTATTCAGGCAGCGATTTAACTAACTTAGCAAAAGACGCTGCGCTTGGGCCCATTAGAGGTACGTATTTCGTTTTGCATTTCGTACTAGAGTTTATGATAAGTAAGTGATTTTGCTTTTGAACTCGAACGGTACTGTTCCAGTTCAATGACCGAGTCTGCTTGTGGTTTGCTTTGTCGCCTCTGTAAAGTGTGATGTGGTAATACTAACTATAAGTTGGTTTACAGCGATTTAATTAGAATTCAATATTTGATCTAGGACTGCATCCTGATGAATTAAAGAGTCTGGACGTTTCAAAGGTTCGACGAATAGCTTCGAAAGATTTCAAGGAGTCTATAAAGAAAGTTAGGCCTAGTGTTTCACCTACCATTCTTCGCACTTTGGAAGCGTGGAACAAAAATTACGGAGATGTGAGCACCTAACTGAACATTCAAACTGTGCTTTATTATTCAAAATGTTTTATGAAGACATACTAGCAATACTCACAACTTGGCAATTATTTTTACTGAATAAGTTTTAAAGGATAATCAGACGATAACTTTTGTAATATATAAAGGTCACATTGCCTTACTTTTCTTAAACTTTGTTAGTCTTGGTACTTCATTTAATGGCCAATTTTATTATCATTATCATACGTGTATGCTTTTATGAGGGGATGGTCGTGTGTGGTCTAAATTATTTATATGCACGCATGCACGCACAGTGTTGAGAGACTTAATCGTGCGTTGTGTCATAAGTCGGGATCGACATTAACACTTGCCTTGCCAAGCTTGGATTAACAAATAGCGAATTTGATGTGCTTCCCGAAAGGCTTAAATTGGTGACAACTGTATTGTTATATGTAGTATTGCATATTGTAAATTGTGTTAAACAATGCGTGATATTGGTTGACCTTGAGAGTCTATCTTTTAGATTAAATACAGAATAATATCTGGAAAAGCAAGTCAGTTCTAGACCTTAAAAGTGTGCATCTGGAATCTAGAATGCATGAATGTTATATTGCAAAAATGAATAAAAAATAACGTTGGTTAATATTTGATTTATTATCATTTTTCCATATGCATTTAATATTTTATATATACCACTCTACCACCCACTCCCTTTTTTATTGCAATTCAATGAGATGGATCAAGAAGATCTGCTCATCACCAAATCACATCTCCACATCCATCCCATTCCCAGTTCCACGTATTTTGTAGTTTGTGTAGGTCATGGATATTTTCGTGTTTCCAGATTTCTCATTATTTCGAGCAAGAGCAAACCATACGCCAAATTCTCGTGTATACTTCCAACTCATGCTCATGTTATCCACATCTAAAACCGGTACTTTTAAGATTTCTCTTAGCTTGACAAACTACACATCTCTAACTTCAGCTAAAACTGAACTTGCTCTACAAACATTTATGCATGCTAAACTGCTGCAAAAGGGATATTAAACTAAATCAAAATCGAATCCCGCTTGATTAGTATTGCTCTCTCGGTGTGCTAGCTTAGTTTAGAATGCAGATAAAAATCAGTTTCAAACTCAGTTCAACTTCTTCACATTGTGTATCTGTGTCGAATCAAGAGGTTTTGTTTTAGTACTTTACTCTTATGAGTTATCGTTTATATAACAGAGAAGTATTGGTTGTGTGCGTAATGCGTATATTCGCTCGAATTGTGTTCTTCTTTAAAGACTCTTCACTTTTAGCATATATGTATCTTAAATCTGACACAACTCAACAAGCAGCATTACTTACATCATTTACAATACATCGCATTTAGAGAAAAATACCCGTGTGCCCTGTGTACCCTCTTTTGCTCTTCTCTACATTTGAGCTGATGGTGAGTTTTGTGAGAGCTCAGTTCCCGTTTAGTATAATATGAAACGATACTTTTTCAACATATTACGGATCTGTGCCAAGTAAGTCATAAAAAAGTTTGAGTTGAGGGTATGCATAAAGCACCAGCACACGAAACATAAGATAACATAACGCAGAGGGCAGAGATAGTATGTTCTTTCTCACTCACACTATTTATCATAACCATAACCATTACAGCTCACGCAGGCACAGGCACACACTTAAAGTTTTGTTGGCTGTAAAAACAATATTGAATTCAATTTTTAGAACATCCGATTCCTTCTTTACATCAGTAGTAGATGAAACCCTACAGGTGCTGCGTGGTGAACATTGGTTTGGCTATAGTGTAGTCGATTGAATTTTACCCACTTTAAAGTTGATCTGCACATCTGCATTCTGATTTTGATAATTGCTCATTGTTGTGGAAGATTCAACATTATTGGTTTAATTTTGAATGTAAACCGTGTCGTTGGACGTTGAACTATTATTTTGCAAAACTTCTCGGGTACAACGGATTCTAAAGTGCAATGTTTCTAACTTAATATTTGTTAACGTGACGGTGATGATGGTTGATCATCATGGGTGGGATTCGCCATTACAGTTTTAATTGATGTTTGTTGCTGATTGGTTGATGTCTGTTGTCGGCATTTGTGTCACGTTGAGTTGTTTCTTTACCAAATTGGATAGTTCAAGTACTGCCCAGGGCTGACTGACAACTGGTTAAAAATAAAGCTTGAAAGTCCGATAAATAATCCGAACTTTTTTCTGGAATATATTTGGACAAAAAATTCGCTGGCATAAGTGTCGATCACAAGTTGCAAGTGTGACGTATGTAACATAGTGTTAAAATATAATACATTTTTTTATTACTTTTAATGAATCAAATAGTTGATTTGTGAGGGAATGGTTATGGTTGATTAGATGATAGTGTTAGTTAGTGTTTGATATTATGAGTGATGTTTGTAAGTACAAGAAAGTTGAAAGTAATGAATGACCAGGACGTCTAGGGTCCATCAGTTTTAGTGTTCAGTGATGGATGAAATCCCTGCTTCTCCTTTTAGTGATCGGTGGCAAGTGATCCCGAATGATAAGTCATAAGTTGGAATTTGATTCTGCTGGCTGAGAATTTTTCCATCATCTGCACCCTGTAGTATTTATCATCTATATATAGCTGGCAGCTGGGTACAGCAATTTTGATGGTTCTTCCATTAAAAAGACACGTTTGATCATAATCATGAGTTCATGTAAGTTGACGGAATATGTTGGTATATTTATCTGTCGGTTTAATCCTGTGAATTACTCATTTGCTATTCATGTGCCCTGATGAAGAAGGAAGTTGTCCTTCGAAAGCTTGGCTAAATAACGTTTAGTTAACCACTTCAATCCTGTTATATATAATTTTCAATGTTGAATGTAATTATTGTTCATAATTTTCCATTTCCATTATTGTTGTTGCGTTCCAATAGTACAGCAACAGTTGACAGTCAACAGTATCATGTGAAGAGCCAATATTGAATGTTTAATGCAATGTTGACGGTTAACAAGAAAGTATAAACCCGACTTATTACATGCATCTAAATCCAATCCTATGAACCTTAAATTTGAAATTGAAAATTATCAGGATACATGGATGCCATAATACAAAAGATTTTTTTATTAAAACTCAAGCTTTCGATGTTAAACTTGCATCTTCATCAGGAGTAATTTATCAAGCCAACCAAATGTATTAAAATACTAAAAGCTAATTTTTAATGTAGTATCTTACATCTTAATAGTAAGGAAAAATGCTATTAATACAGTTCATTTAGTTATATTTTGTATTTGCAGTGAGAAATATTGCTGGAAGGATGACCATGAGAAACCGTCGTGTTAAAGAGAAATACTGCCTTCTATTTATACTGACAAGTTTCTTCATAGTGTGTGTTGGAATGGTATTCTTCCTTCCGGACTTGCGAGCAAGAACTAGTACAGGTGTTCAAGATGTCTATGAAAAGCTTCCAGATTTGTTTTTAGCCCCACCACCAGCTCCGCCTTTGGCAAATGGCATAGGTAATCTTATCTTTAACAATGGATTTAGGTGTTGGATTCGGAGGAATTTCTATTTCTTATAGATTATACTGAAATTCAATTCAATTCAATTTTATTATAGTGTTAAACAAATGATGTTATGTTATTATACTGAAATGATTTTGGTCCGTGTTTTTCTTAAGATAACGGCAGCGAAAATCATGTTATACCGCGACCACTAAATCCTCCCCCAAGACGAGTTCAAGATCAGAAACGGTTGTATGCCAAAATTCAAGAAGATTTAGAAAAGGAGCAGCGGAGAGTGATTGAAAAACCACGAATTATAGGACGACCCGAGGTCTCTTCTTCGGCAAATCCTATTCGATTGGCTCAAATGGGATCCCCTAACAAGAATCCTGAAAGCGTAGATGTATCGCAAAAATTAGTAGGATTACCTAGTCCAGATGATAATACAAATCTTGGTAATCCTGCGGAGAAAGTAATAGCTCATCCTCAAACAAATTCGTCTATGAGTGGAGGGAAAATACTTTTTGGGGGAAAAGATTTTGATCCTGAAGTAGATACGAAGCGGGATTTCATCAAGCATGTAAGTTTAGTTAGCGTGTGTCTTAGAAATTTCTTTGTTTGCATATCCATGTTGGCGTTGGCTATTTACAGTGTTTAGATATACCTAGTATCCCTTATAATGAAAATTAGAGCGCTACAGAGTATGGAGTTTTATGACTATAATATAAGTAACTTTCAAAACCGTTTGGTGACTTATGAAGTGAAAAGCATTGACTTGACTCGAAAACCTCTCTCCTATATGTACCCGAATTTATTTGTTCGACTATCGACTAATAAAATTACGAGGCAAATTAAATGGATAGGTAAATAGAAATCATGCTTGAGTTAGGTTTGGGGAGTGGGCTGGATAGGAAACTTTTAAGCAATCAAGCAACTCAACTGAGATTATAGAAGTTTAAAGAACTAGGAACAATCATGTCAAAATTAAGATTGTTATTTTAATACGGTTCTTCACCAATATTTAATATTAGAATTCAATGCGAATAGATATTTGGTAACCTTATTCATCGACGCATATTTAAATGTACGTAGTAAATAAAAATATAGATTATATAGGTGGTTGGCCAACATTATTGTGACATTTGTTTGAACTTCTAGACTGAGGTGGGGTTGACGTTGACATAATTCGCAGTTGAAATTGTCGGACGGACGGTAGCACTTAGAGTTGCCGGATTCGTATTCCCATTTTCAGTTCGTGGGAATTAGAAAATAGATTTTCCCATATCCGTGCGGTGTAGAAGACATTTTTTTTTAAAAAAAGACAAACGATGGCGCTCGTTGATGGTTTACAGACAGTCGTGCAATCAAAGGCAGTCAAGCTAAAAGTAATTATCCAATCGCCAAGCGTTCGCATTCATATGTCGATTTACTTTCGACTTTTTTAAAATTAATAATTAAATATATTCACTTGTGTGCAAGTGTGCGATTGATAATTTTTAGACGCAACTCTCCACTCGCCACTCTCCCCATTTTTAAACAGCATGAGCATGAACCAAAAATGAAACAGTTTATATCATGAAAAACACCTTGTATTTAGACTTTGGGAACAGAAAGAATGAAGTTTTTTATGAAATAAGTTCAAGGAAAAGTATATAAAGTGGGTTGTAGCGTTGTAAGAAGAGTGTGTGCCAGCCATGTGCCACATCAAATTTTGAAAATAACCTATGCCTATACTATCCTTAATTAGTATTTAAGTTTACAGTCGTATGATTCTTCCAGAATTGATTATTAATTATGCTTCGTGAATGGTAAATTGCTATTTTCATTGCGTGCATGAATTCCTTCAATTTTTGACGCGACGTAAATATTAGGACAAGAAAAGAAATGAAATTTGATCATAACTTAAGTTGCTGTGTAAGGATGTTCATCAATTTAGTGAGGAAGTAGCTGCTATTAACAGGAAACTCCCTTGTGTGTATTGATTAATGATTCAGTGAAAACTTATGATGCATGCATCGTACATCATGCATACATCTGCCGTGGATAGCGCAGCATCTTTTTGATATTCTACTATTTCTACTAGCTACTCTACGCTGCTCATGTGTCGTATGGTATCATCGTATTGACTTAGTTGTTAGTTGCACAAAAATGGGTCTTGATTTGTTTAAAAAAAACTTTTTATTATTCAACTGCTGTCTGCAATGTTAGAAATTCCTTTGCTAAATTTTGCAGTTTCTAAACTAAACAAACTTATTGTGCTGTAATCTTATATAAATTAGCCTCAAACTTTATGTTTAATGCTACGACAATAATCTGTGTCGACGTGACACGTTCATGTTTAGTTAGTGGTACACAGACAACGATTTCGAATTACCATTGCAGGACTGCAACTGCAAAAAACGATAGTTTAGTTATTGTATGTATTGGTTCGGCCACTTAGTGTACTGAGATTTCAGATTTCATGAAATTCAGAGTCACACGATTAGCAATGCTTGAACATTCTTTCTGTCATCAGATCAGTCTTCGTCAATCCAATAAGTCATAAGTCTCAAGACAGAATCCAATAAACCGCGATCGGCGATCACGATGCCGTAACATAGGGTATTGCATAAGCAAACAAGCTTATTGTTTGATTATAATAATAAATAGAATGGTGTTTATTATGAAGGTGATGAGACCTAACATGTATATGATAAAATTCGCATTCTGTGGCAATTTTTGTGCTTCGTTGGCGATGTTAGCTTCGTTGGCACTTTTTTTTTCTCGCTCGTTGCTCATCATCGACATCATCACTAGATCATTATTCTCTCAATAGTTTCTTACATACACTACAAAATAAGTATCAATCACTTGAATAGTATGAATGAATTTAATGTGTATGGTACGGGTAAACATTGCTATATTTCTTGTCGACTCCTAGTCGTTGTCGTTACATTAACCTTTTTGATTTGAGAACCCCTACTTTGCCAAACTCATAGTAAGTGTAGAAGTAATAGTAGTTGTAGTGATAGTGATTGACTCACATTGACTGATATGATGCGGTATTGGCATCTCAAAATTTTATAACATTTTATTTTGTGAGCGCAGCATAAAAGCATAGCCGAATGAATCTATGTACTAATGTAAATGTACTACAAAAACAATAGGCATAGGAACTACTATTCCTTATAATACATCCATTACAAACACATCTTTCCTTTAATTCGAAGGGGGACGTAGCTTAGCACATTATGTTATGTATTGAATATTATTATTTGACTGCGCTGGCGGACATATGGTCCAGGAGGATGTCCATAGTGCTACTCACTCAAATCAAATAAGGATTGTTTGTTCCATTCATTGTGCTTAAGAAATTGTGTTCAAAAATTGTTTTAAAAGCAATTAAGACATACCATGCACACTACACAATGACGAGGTTTTCTGCAAGATTTACGTATAATGTTGATGTAGGAATGATCTCGCCCTAAAAGAAAAGCATAATTATTAATGATTTTTATATACAGATGAATGTTTCTGAGGAGCAACATACATTGCAAATGTAGAGTGAAGTTGTTTTATCTTATTACAAAGAACGACTTACACGGTCGTAACGTTGATGTTGGCAATGTACTCACTACTTTAAACTATAGTGCTACTTACTATAGTACGAGACGAGGTAAAAGAGAAGGGCAAGTACCGAGTAACTGAATGAATGGTTGAATGCTCTCTGCAACTAGGAATGCTTTATATAATATGTGTATAAAATAATTCTGGTTGCTCGCAGGCTGTTTTTTTTTACATAAGCCATGCTTGTAAAGTTTTTATAGTTGTTGGCGATGACGGTGACTGGGGATGCGATGACGATGATGCGTTCTCCTAGTTGTAGAATGGAATGAATATAGTTGTTTGAGTACATGTATTTAAAAAGTTTGCAAGCACATGTGTATCTTACCGTGATGTGATGTGATAGGGTTTTAATGTTGTAGTACCTTCTTGTCTCTTCGCTCATATCGCATCCCTCACTAATGTACAGTAACCTGTTCGCAGATGATGTCTTTTTTGTATGTATACTCAAAAAGTTTTTGTGTATATCCGTTGGCTCATTCGCCAATTTGCATTATTTTTGAGCTTTCGTACATCCGTTCATTTAACTCACAATAACAAGCTACGAAGTGAAGAAAAGAACGGAGCTTGAGATGAATGTACGGAGTACGAACGAACCAGTTGGACTCTGGTTGATTTTGTGCTTCCCTGATTCGATACTCCTGAATTAGTTTTGTTCTTCGGTGCTGCACTGAATGAGAGCGCTCTTGACTTTACAGATGTGGTCGAAGAAAATCTGTTTCATAAAGCTTTTTGTTGTAATTTTAAGGTAGAAAAGGATTGTGTGTGATATAGGTCGGAGTTGTTAGCGTATTGAGATGACTATATTAAATTATGAGAAAACGAATTGCGCGCGCCACGCCATACTTTAATCACATGTGTGTTTGATCAACGTTCTTATTTTTAGTCTTATTATAAATACCTACATCTAAATCGGCTAGCGTATCAAAGTGTGGGTGGTGGACTGTCATAGGTGGATTTAGAATTTCTCTTGACCACTATGACATTATTTCGGAAACTTCTGGGTGTCTCTCTTATGTTATCCATAGGAGCTTTGATGCCGGGGTTTCTTTTTATGGGATGGAGCAGAGACGCTAGAGTAGTTGACGACATGTTTTACACTAGTGCATCATTAGCTAATTTACATTATAATACAAGTAATTACATGTATCGTAATCTCAGTGGAGTTGTTCCAAAAGTTGAAGATGTGATCATTTTTGGTGAGACTGAGAGGGGTATTGACATGGAATCCGACAGATCAGAGGAAATTAAAACCAATCGTGATTTTATTAGACAGGTTTGTTTTTTAAGTTCCTATCAAAAAATAGTAAATGCAACTACGTTAAAATACTTTTGAGTTACATATGAACACTGATTTAATTAGATGCCTTCACCTTTCTCATGTTTCAAGTTTTGTTTTTATAATTTGTCTCTTTATATTACAGCGATTCTAACGAAAACTTATTCAGCATGTGTGTATTTTAGGCGGGTATGAAATGATTTTCATCGTCTCTTGTATTGTTGTATTTGCGATTGCGAAACCTATTACTGTGACATGACAGGGTCTCTGTCCGAATTAGTAGTTAGTTGCATTTCCACTAAACGAGCCTGCTAACGATTTGGATTTCGAGGAATCATCGCGATGTTTTGCCTCATGATATTCATGTTTATGTCTTGTTTGGTAAAATAGATGATGAAAGATGCTTGGGATAACTATGTCAAATATGCGTGGGGAAACAATGAACTTCGTCCTATTAGCCAAAGAGGTCATTCTGCCAGTATATTTGGACCAGCGAAGATAGGTGCTACAATTGTGGATGCGTTGGATACATTATACATCATGGGCTTACATGATGAGTACAAGCAAGCACGGGACTGGGTAGAAACCAGCCTCGATTTTAATTCAATCGTAAGGCTAAAGCAATAATGCAACTTTATTTCATTATGGGCTTTAATATTAATCATTCGTTGCGTACTAAATGTTTTTATTCATTTAATTCAATCAAGGGGTATGATACGATGTGTTGATATTGATATTAATTGTATTTAACTCTTTTTACGAACTGAATAAGCGTTAAAGTTGTATGAGCGATATTTTTTTTCTCTGTGTACAAATTTTAAAACATACACACTACGTTATCTGAAAAGTAGTAATGAAAATAAGGTGATTGCTCATGTATATAATTTGTTAAAATCTTGCAGAAAGCAGAATTATCTGTATTTGAAACCAATATCAGATTTGTTGGAGGATTCCTGACTGCATATGCGCTTACAGGAGACACAATGTTTAAGGATAAGGCTTATCAGTTAGCTAAGAAACTCTTGCCGGCATTCGATACTCCAACAGGAATTCCTTACGCTTTAATTAGCTTGAATTCTGGGGTAATTTATTTTTGCAAATTTAGAACTTAATTTATCCAGCTTGTTTATAATAAATGTAAGAATTCAATGTTTTTCCTATGCAGGCTAGTAAAAACTACGGGTGGGCGGCTAGTGGTTCAAGTATTCTGTCAGAATTTGGATCCCTGCATTTAGAATTTGTATATTTATCTGATATCACCGGAGACCCGATATTCAGAGAGAAGGTTTATAAAATTCGAGAAGTGATAAAACAACTTGATAAACCGAAAGGGCTCTATTTTAATTATGTTCATCCGAGAATGGCAAAGTTCACCCAAAGTAAGTTTGTAGTTTGTTGACACCTTGGCTTCGCAAATATATGGTTGTTGACCATGCGTACATCATTTGTAAATTGACCATCAACACAGAAATATAATGTGAGATTATTGATATTTATAGGCCATGTGTCAATGGGTGCATTAGGTGACAGTTTTTATGAGTATCTACTGAAATCGTATATTCAGACAGGCGATACAGATGCTCGCCAAATGTATGACGATGCAATTGATGCATTTGAAAAAAATGGACTTATTCGTTATTCGAAGAGTGGACTTCTTTATTTTGCTGAAATGAGATATGATCGTTTGGAGAGCAAAATGGATCACTTGGCATGCTTTGCTGGTAAGGTTTTTACCTTTTTATCCGAATTTTTCAGATAACTCATAAATCATTAAAATATGGATTAATTTGTTCGTTTATGAATAAAAGTTATTGTTGGTTTGCCATAGGTGGAATGTTAGCATTAGGTGCCCAAACGGATCCAGCAGCTATTAATCATGGAAGCGATAGTAGTAGACCAAGTCGGCATATGAAGATAGCTGAGGGAATCACGAACACATGTCACGAAAGTTACATCAGGACAGCAACACGGCTTGGTATGTATATTTATTGAAAACAAGATACATAATATTTAATAGTGATATGATAATATTACTTGTAGATATGTTCAGTTCGTATAACGTAAGATGTTTATATATTTATTAGGACCTGAGAGTTTTAGATTCAGTGACGCACTGGAGGCTCGAGCACTTCGGCAAAATGAGAAATACTATATTTTAAGACCCGAAGTTATAGAGTCTTACTTCATGATGTGGCGCTTAACAGGAGATCCTAAATACAGAGACTGGGGATGGGATGCAGCTCAGGCAATAGAAAAACATTGTAAATCAGGTGAAGGTGGAGGATACTCAGGACTTAGGAACGTGTATAGTAAGGAGCCCCAGCAAGATGACGTGCAACAATCGTTTTTCCTTGCTGAGACTCTAAAAGTAAGTCAGATTATTTGGGTTCTCAAAACATGTTTTTTGCAGACAATAATTAATTTGTATCTTTTTTCAGTATCTGTACCTGATGTTTAGTTCGAAAGAGCTGATTGATTTAGACTACTGGGTCTTTAATACGGAAGCTCATCCCTTACCAATTAAAGGAAAAAATCCATTTTACCGTTCGCATGCCTAGAAAGTGATTCGGTTATAGCAATCCACATTAAGCTATACTAAGCTACTGACTGAATTTTTTAAAAGTTTATAATGCTCGCAAATGGGTTTGTACATAATCATTGACAGTGCGTTGTACAAACTAGATGAATATATCCACATCCATAATTTTCCGTTCCTCCCTCACTGTTTGACGTCGCTGAACTTGCCATCAATCGGAAGGAAGTTCTGCCTAGCTTGGATTTATCATAAGAGCAATGTGATGAGTGATGAGTAATGCTGATGTTATTTGTATATTATGAGGAATGTCGTGCTTGATGTTAGTGATTTTAATGCAAATAAGTTACTTAACCTCGTAGAGGTTGCATTTTTAAAACTCCTGCCTGCCATTATAATGTCCGCAACCACCACAAAACGTATTTTAAGATAAAGATGGACAAATGTTTAGATGTAAAAATCTCCATTTCAAACGCTGTTGGTTGTGATTTTAGTCCTTGAGCCCCATTTGACATGTTTGCTGCTTTATTTTCAAATGGCGCAAAGATTCTTATTGAAGTAGCTCATACGCAGTGCGTTTATGTACATATTGCGATTGAATCCGCCATTTGTTTGAGTTTTTTAAAACAGAAATAGAGACCAGCCTTTAGCTTTTATTTTAAAGAAGATAAATTCAAGTGCTTACTTTGACAGTTTGCCAAACAGAAGCTGCAAAATGCAATAAAAGAAACGGAAAATACTGCGTGCTGGTCGACGATATTTATAATTGGGAATGATGAAATGAATAAGTCATGTAATTATACTAAGACTTCGTCTGGGTTAAACGATGGACAGAGGAGGTAGGTAACCCCTCGTTTCGCTTATTTTCCATTGTTGAACTGAAAATGACTGTAATAGAAAGAAACGAATCACATTGCTATAATTGAAAGCATAACAACTGGGTACTACTGCCGGCAGTACCTCTGGGGATGCTAAGTGCCGTCCTGGTGTGTATGGAGGATACTGTGATATTGTATTGTAAATAATGTTATTGTTGTAAATAATTATCAACTCCAATGCTTGTACATATTACGCATCCTACATATTTTACCACCTCCAGTGTCAAATTAAATAATTCTTACATTCGTGTAGAAATATTTAATAATTATTATCTAAATGTAAATATTCCGGAATGACAAATGAGCATGCGTGATTAGTATCGTTAAAAATTGTGCATTTAAATCACTTATGCATAATATTGCTGCTGACGTGTATATAACTGACGCCAAGTTATCTTTCTCATATTATAAAGTAATATATTATATTGTTCTTGTTAGAAAAAAAGAAACCAAGAGTAAAACTCATATTTAACAGTTAACATATTGACTGCTTTGTATTTTTTATTGAATCTCGAAAAATCTCAGAAAAGGCGTCATTACATATGGCCAATAGTATTGCTCATCATATCAAATATTCGAAATCAAAATGACATGCAAATGTTGTATTGGAGCCCAAATTGACCTAATAGTATAGCATTCTAACCACAATTTAAAGTCAAGATATCCTAAATCATTATTGAATTGTCAATATAACATAACATAGAATAGTATAGGTTGTAACGCTAGACGAGCTTTGCCTACATAATATGGCCGTATACTGCTAAACAGTAGTTACAAAAATAAATCTGACTCCAACGGATTGTGTCGACACCACCAGTTGTTATCTTACTAATAACGATATGGACACCACTGCTAATACCTAAAACTAACGTTTCGCTATCGCTATAAAACCAAGGAATGTGATTTGAAACGGACTGGAATGGCTAGTAGTTGAGAATGGTAGATTATTTTTGTAAATAACTTCCCCGTCGTGCTCATTATCACTTATCAACTTACAATTCTGAGCAGTTTTGATGCATGCAAGTACTAATATGTAAAATTCATGAAGGTATATATAAAGATTACATACAATTTTTTGTTAGTAAGGCAAGTACTGTAAAATTGTACTAAAGAGAGGTTTACGTAGTTTACAAGTACATGAATATTGCTTCAATTTACAAATAGCGGCTGCTTCCCTCAATTTTAAGTGATCATATTAAGAAATACGACAGAAAGGAGGAAGCTTGATTTATCTAGAATTTATAAACCATACATTTTAGACCGAACAACCTATCATTAAGTTTACCGAAATGAGATTAGACCCCTTTTGTTTATCGTAGGGTACTATGATTTATCCAACCGTTTGCCTATTTTCTATCGGCTTTTGTACAGCAACTAACATTGGTAATTGGTATACAATTTTCATTATTATTGCTGACTACAACAACAAGCTACATATATGATTGAGATGAGTTTATAAGGGTCTATATTCATCCTTATATTCTGCGCCGTGTTCATTCGAGGGCCAAAATATCGGCAGAATCTGACTTGTTAAATCCTGGACATGGCCACTGGTTATCACAGGCACACTGAATAAAGTCCTTTATGAGTTGAGGAAGTTCTGGTGAACGGTAAATATATTTATGGCCATAACCTTCCGAAAATCCCTTAAAATAAATAGGTTTCGCAGAACTAGGTCGTTTCTGTTTTCCGATTGTGTGAAGCTAGGCGAATTCATAAAGGAATATAGTTTTCAAACATCAAAGACCTTTTACCATAATGACACACCTTTTAAAATATTCACCTTTTTTCCCAGAAAATAGGGTATGACTGGATCATCCACGGCATGTAAAATCAACATTGGAATGTCAATGTTTGCAATGTGACGGTCGCTCTGAAATGCAATGTCGTTTTTGTGCAGTGGTTTCACAAAGATATAATCAAATCCTGGCATGTAGCGGTATATCTAAAAACGGAAATCATTTTTGGAACCACTGTACATTAGAAGATCTTGAGTAGTTTTTACGAGACAAATTCTGCAATGACTATCTGAGAATAAAATCTATTACCGCAGCCAGCATATGATGCTTCACTTCTTCTCCTATGCTAGTAAACGGGGATTCTAGAAAGAGCGCTGAAGGTGGATCACCCTCGGAGCAAAGGTTCGATACCACATGAGAAGACACGCCTGTGTCAATTCAATTCAAGTAACATAATTTAATGCATCGTGTGCTTTACAAAGAATATTTTAGGCAAATAAAAATATTTACTTACCAGTTCCCAAACTGTGTCCCCAAATGATAACACTTACGTCATTGGAAATGCCCAGGATACTACGCACATATTTATACACGGCTAATCCATCAGTTACAACACCTGTTTCTGATGGTGGTACTTGCGTCGAATCAGCATATCCCCTATAATCAAAACTGATCACATGGTAATCCAGTTGTTGCATAATGAGATACAGTTCCATCCGGTGTGCCACTGCCCTGGATCCTGTATTGCCGTGAAAGTATATAATCACGTGCTTCCCACTGGTACGCATCGCATCCTCCCAGAATTGCGGTGACTTTCCTTGCGATTGCTGAATTAGGCTTTTAGGTAAAAGATGCCTTCATGTTCATGAAAACAAGAAAGGCTTGTCAATTTTTTTAGTAACGCCCTGTAGTTCGTGATACAAAACACTTCATGAACTATTACTATAACGTGTGTTTTATGAAGACCTTACCAAACCCCTACTGTGATATCTTCCTGCGTCATAAGATAAAAATTTCTACCACCTAGGAGTCCTTGTGAACTGGGATCAGAGAAATTTATCCCTGCTGGCCATCTCACTGCAAATTTACAGAAGATTTCCCATTTAAGTACCGCCAAGTAAGTAATTCCGACTGCAATCTTTCTGGCCATTAATAGGTATTGGTAAAGACTTACCAAAGGGTAAAAATACAAGATGTCTCTGAACTGAAGAATTGAAATGGTACAAGATAGGGATTAGTAGATACAGTAGCAGAGTCGCTCCAACCGCAATTTTAAATCCAAAATGGAGTTGCCTACGTGAACGGCGTTTAATATGTAATTTACGACATCGATACAGTAACCCGACCCCACACAAGCTCATCACCAAGCTTATATGATTTGCCATACTGTTTACTTTTTAAAAATAAAGCCGCAAAGCACTTCAAGGCAAAAGTTGGAAAGAGTAAAAAGTTTATAACATCCAAGGTCCCAATCACACTAAATCTAAACAATTAAGGTCCACTCTGTCTTGTTGAATACTCCGAAATATATTTTTAATTGGTCGAATAAGGGTATAAGGCATGTTGAATATGGGTTCAACATTAATACAGTTACTCCATACATCACGATAATATCTTAATTAGAAAAAATGCTTATAAATACTAAGGTAAAAAGTGCTGCTGAGTTTACTAGTGACCGTTTGTATTTACATAGAAATCATGCAAAATTACGAACACTGAGAGAAACTACTAACTTTATAGCAGCGAATCGGACCCAAAGAGATGTTGGCCAGAGTAAGTCTAAATCTAGCCCCCGACCCAACGGTAAAGTAATTTGTCATTTTTACTGTATGCTGTACTGTAGCTTTACAAGGAATAATTAAAACAGAGCATATAATTAACGTTTAAAGGACTTAGGACCTTATCTCTAGCTATATGTCACACAGAAAAATGAAAGGGTTACACCGGCACCACGTTTTTATACACTATTATCAAAAGGCATAACAGCATAGATTACAGAAATACAAATATGATTGACAGGATACAAGATTTAACTACTAACACACAGATAAAAACGAGAGAAGATTGAATATATAGGTAATCGTATAGATGCAATAAAACACTCTTGGTTTGGCAGCAGACCCTGATAAGAAACCGAGAAATGCAAGCGGAAGAGTTTCACCGAAAACTTGATTTGCGAACCAGAGAGAAGAGAAAAAATCGCTAGTGATTTTGGCGAAGAAAATAGCATACAAAACTAAATCTAAACAGCCCCGCAGCCCACAGGCTAGTTTGAAACGTTAGCCATCCAAATCTGCGATATTTAGGTAATAGGTTTTTATACTTGAACTTACATTTCATAGTACCAAATCATAAGTACTGCAATTGCGGATGTGGTGATTCCCATAAAAAGCGCTCTCAACCCCATTTTGAAATCTTGTACAGTATCTGGAAATTACGCTACAACGATTAAAGTATTATTATCACTGGCCAATGCTTCAGAACGCTCCTGGGACCCACTGTCAACTTTAACTTAAATGTCTACGTTTAGATAGAGTGCATTACATTCAAACTACCAATAAAAAGACGACTATATTTTAAAAGAACTCTAGCCTCTCAATAACAAATTATTTTTTCTAAATTAAGCTAAACTACAATAGAAGTTTGATTGGATTGCAAATATCGTCGTCAGCAGCAGCGTCAGTGGTTGAGTTTACGCAAATACACTGAAAAAAAATGAAAAAAAATTTAAATGCAATGCCGTGCTAACTTTTCATTGATGTTAATTTTAATTACGCCTTCTCACGTTGTTACACGGCGAACACTTAATCAGATATTCTGTCTGAGACCCTTATAACGTGTCAGTGTGTTATTCCCTTACTCCGTGAACTGAATTATTCTGATTTGTGCACTGCCAGAAACGCCTCCCAACCTCAAACATATTTACTGATGAGACTACCAACTTATGCTTTAAATCGCATGATAAGTACTGCACATAGAAATGATGTCTTATTATCAGAACGGGTGTTTTGAGAAGTTCTCTAAAATGCACACATAAACATAAACCGTTGCGTTTCAACTACATACAGTATATGAAAGAGAAGTGCACAGATTGATAGATTGATGCTCTGATGTGTAAAGTAGTAACTCAGTGTATGAAATTAATGTTTGCATTGTAATGCTTCACATGCATAACGAATAATAATAATAATAATGATTCACAAAGAGATGCTCTCACCCCACCACACAATAAACAATGATAATTCTCTGTTTCATACTAATTGAGACTGTGTGATCATTCTGCTGATTGTACATTCAGTAACAACATTCAGCATGCAATTAATTAAATGACAAAACATGTAGTGCAAACCCAACAACTATGCACATTGTATATAACCATCATCATCGCATCCCTCGGACTCAAGAACAAAGTCCAAAATTTCCATGATTGTATGCACTTTGTTGTTCTGTAAAACTGCTAAGTTTTAATACATAATTACCAGATAGTCGTAATGACAGATACCGAACAGAGTCTCAAAAAGTATCAAGCAACCAAATGATCATATTATGTATAACATTGCTTGATAAAATATAAAATAAAGTCCTTGTTCTCTCCTGCTATTGAAATGTATCGTTTGCTAAAATGCTGTACTTTTATTTCAAGTCCAAGTGACGGAAGGAAAAGGAAGCTGATGCTGATATCACCACCACGATGACGGTGTCTGTGATATGGATGAACTGTACTGTTGACAGAAGAATAATCTTATTTACAGCTTTAATACGCCTTCTATGACTAAATTTGAGCAAAATACTGAAACAGTTTATATTTTCATGTTTTTTCTTCTGCCAATGGTTTTCTGTACGTTAGGTTCAAAGAAAGGCTATAAGACATCCTTATAATAAGCAAGTTATCTTTACGTTATAAAGAACTAGTGTGTTCCCATTGGTATATTAGTGTAATATGGTGTTCGCTTAGCACACTAAGCTGTGCTGTATATGCAAACGCCAATATATACTCATACATCTATACGTACACCCTAACCTACCTAATGTCTCATAGTATACTGAAGTCGAAGACAAAGGATTATAAAATTTAAGATAATCAAATTAAGGCAAGACAAACAATTGCATTTAAGAATGTTTAAAATTGTTCTCGATCTTAAACCATTAAGCATGAAGCGTAAACTGATCAGTACAATAAAACTGATTAATTAATTACTATAGTACATGGTACATTTCATGTTTAGTGACCATCATTTTTCATGCAAAATATGAAACGAAATATAGCAGAACGCTCGATATCTTCATTGCACATTGTTTTTTTGAAACTCTGTTCAGATTTTGGAGCAATTAGTGCAAAGCATATTATAATTATGAATTCTCTAAAAGATCATAGATCAGCTAATTATATGATAGCACCGTATATTCTACGTATTATGAAATGTATTGTCTCCGACAGTTTATGTGGGCACTACTTACCGAATATATCATGCCAAAAGACCAGAGTTAGATACCAAATTTATTCTTTTAATTTACATAAGTTTATATATATACCTAACGAATAACTGTAACTTAATGTCTTGCAAGCCATGGAAAACTGGATATTTTCAGCACAGGAATGTGCACATTTTGGTTCATTGCAAAATTGTTCAGTCAAGATTTCCACTTCACACATTCATTTGAAACTGTATCTCGCACTTTGAAATGTCAGTAATACGAAATACTTATCGTTCGAGTTCTGCAACTGGACGTGATTGACTGCAACTGGATAATCGATAAATTGATTAATGACTAGGGAAATACACAGAGCAAAAGAACTGTGCAAGAGGTCACACCTCAAGCACTAAGCACAGCACACAGTCGCACACAATTTTTTTTAAATTTAAGAATTGTAATGTGACATAAACTAGAAATAAGATTTCAGTTGGACAAGATCTAACTATTTAGGACTCACAATTCTACCCAGCTGATTAACCATGATAGACCTCCATATGATATACTGTTTTGAGTAAAATGTGAAGTGAATCTGATTGTAGGAGTCTTTGTGTATTAGGTACAAAGAGTAAAATGTGATATGTGTGAGCAAGCAATAGAAAAGGATTATGCGTGTATGTGAGTGTACAGCAAATAGACAAGGTAAATGAAGACATGGATACAAAAACCGTAGTGGGTAGGGTTGCTCTATTGTACATGGGTTTATATTGATTACTGCACGGGTACACATGCACATAAATGTGTACCAAGTTCTATTCTGTAGCGTTCCAATTCCATCTTTACATTCTCGGATTTTTCTCACGGATCGAATTCGTTCTATGAAACAATGGGGAACTTTGCTGTTTTAATTTGCACGCTCGTTGCACGAAGTTAAACGTAAATCAGGTGTATTGAGCTACAGCTACATGTTCACTATATTTATGTATGTCGATAACTTCACAAATACAAGGATAGTATACGATGAGTAGAATTGGTTTATTTTGCAATGGCGTGAGTGGGAGGTTTTCATAGTTTATAGTTTATAAATGAGATTACTCAAAGTAATGTTGGTAATAATAGTTCTTAAGGTACCTAATGGTCGTTTTCTTATTACAATTAAAGATTGCTCACAATTAGGGGAACTTAATTAACGTAGATTAGAACACACAAAGAATTACATTCAAATAAACATGTCTATACCTTACTGTAGCTTCGACCTGTTGTTTAAAAACGCTGGCATATTTTGCAAACCCGAACTGCGTGAGTAACTGTAAAGCTTTCCGAGGATATGAACAAGTACAGCCAGTTTTATGCATGCTTTCACAACTAAAGACATAATACAAATTCGCAATTTATTTTATTTGAGTTTTAATTTATAATTTATTTGTGTAAAGAAAATTCGGTTAATATTACAATGAAGACATTTTTTATGGCTATTGAAAGGTTTCTGCGTTTAGTAAAAGTTTATTAATATTACAATGTTACTGTTATAGCTAAAAAATATCATCCATACAAGCAAATGGAAATAAAGATATCGTCATGAATTTTATATTTTCGAGACAATAGTTTTTCAAAAGTTATAAATGATATTGACTCCTATAAGTTTTAGGCAAGACAGAAAACTTTCAAGTCTGAAATAAGTTCATTAAATCTACATTCATCAATCCCAAAAAATCCTTTACAAAAAACAAGTCCATTAATCCCCCCACCTGTCAAATTTGTTGTATACTCTCTGCAATTGAGGATTTGTAGTATTCTCTTTGTCTGCTTTCATTCCATGGACTGGATATTAATAGCTGTAAAAGCCTGAATATATTTGTACAAACTATTTGATGCGTATGAAAAAATTCTATACTTAATAATAAAATTGTCTTGCTCGTCCTTCTACTTACGATTAGTTGAACTTTGAAGGTCACAAAATTATTGGCGGTCCAGTTTTGACAACTTACATTTAGGCAGCAATCCTCTGGTATTTCTCTCACCAGTGTGTCACCCTGAAAGATAACGACATTGATAACGACATTTAAAAAATCTCATGTCAAAAGAAATCCTACTAAATATTATATAGTACGGTACCATTATTCCAACAACAGCAACTAAAGTAGTATATACTTTTGCAGAACATTGCACACATGCATATATCTTATCTTATCAACAACATTACAATTAATATGCATATTACAAACTTGATAACTCCGCAAGCATTCAACGTTACCTATTCGGTAGACTTCGGATTGATACAGAAAAATTAGACTAGATGCTTCATCAGTTCATCAGTGTCAAACCTTTGCATATGTATGATTTTAAGAGGTAAAATTTTTGATAAACTAATATATTTAGGTACACAAAAGATATACTTACCGATAATTTGTTCTCTCTTTACTTTCAAACGATACTTGCGAAATAAATCAAGATTTCAAGATCAAACACACGAGAAAAGAATTTGCATAGATAGCTATATTTCAAGAAAAAACTCAGGGGACGATTTTCACGTCGTTGTTGCCGCGTTGTTCCAGAGTGGTTGGAAACAAATTAGATATATTCTGTAAATAATTATTAACATGTAATCATAACTTCACATTTCAATATGGATGAATCTTATTCCATGAAAATTTGTACGGGAACGTTGCTCCATGGCTCTCGCAAGGCAACCCTCTCCTAGTCAATGGCTGAATGTCAAATGTCAGTTTACACTGATGGACATTATCATGTCACAGACAAAGCCTAGGAGAGGCTGGATTGCAAGATTCCAAACTTCATATCCAAGTCTTCACATTGATCCTCACGACACGATAGATACAGCATTCATGGCATTCAGCAGTTTTCTTCATCTCTATGATTCTTTCACTCCATGCAAAAGTAACTCTTCTCCTTGCCCTTCTCTAAGTTGTCTCTATAAAACGACTAATTTCTTCCATAGACGTTTACCGCTTTATTTCCCAAATCAATCAAATTCAGTGAACAATCACAAAAGCACATTTTTCACAAATGTCAGCACACGAGCACAAACTGTTAATCATGAAATAACTCGTTGTGTATGCGTATAGTTGAGGTAACCAGAGAAAAAAGCTGGTGAAAGCCCAATACAAATAGAAAAATTGTACTCCAAAAATGATTCTTATGAAAAAAGTGTTACAAAGTTGTGGAATCGGAATGCGCTTAGATTAAAAACTATGTATCCGGTCAAAAAACTAAGTGGTATGCACAAACAATCTGTATATAGCTTGATGTTGATCCTTGTCTTTTCTATCGTATTCGTTTTATATCAATGACTAAAGAAAAACTACGTCGCTGTCTTTGCCAAAAAAAGAAAAAAGGTCGTCAGTGAGTAGTACGTCCGTTTGTAGGCTTTTATCCCCAGTTTCTAGGAAACATGCGTATGGTAAGTGTGAGGATGCCCTCAGATATAATTTTCAACATCCGCGAAGGAATTTATTATGATGCGAAAGATGAAAACGAGAAGCTACTTTTACGAGACGCTTTAGTCGATATGACAAGAGAGATTGTAAAATGCAGATTTTTGCACCAAGCCTAAAGTCACTTCACATGAAGAACTCTCAGCGGTATGCAGAAGACGAAGTGTTTCACAGCGTCGTACAGAATCCTAAATGGCAATCGAGCAAGCTGTGTGGTGGAATGCTATATGATCCCATCAGCATCGCATGGGATTCCCAAAAAGTTCCAGTCCACTAATATATTTTACATGAGATGAGCATCAAACCAAAAACCCCTATAAACTAACCACCACCGTCTACTTAAACTACTGCACTGTCAACCTTGTCCGACAATAATCATCGTTGTGTTGTACATATAATAATAATGCAATCTTGATTCTTGATCATTTACCATTTAAAAAGTAACTTAGAAAAAACAAGGAGCAATGCAAAACTATCTTGAATTACATTTTTTCAAATATTCGCTTTTGCCTTTCCCTAATTTAATATATGTATGCATAAAAATCCAATAATAAAATAAGCCTATTCTGCTACCACCAATTACATCGTAAGAATCATTTCTCGTTGATCGAAATAGTGCAATCTTATCTATTTGAATTAGTGTAATGGGTAAATCCAAGCAAACCACATTCCATCTCAACAAAATTAGATTTAGTTTGATGACTCTTAAAACATTTATGTTGTATATATGTGGTGTACAAAGACATATCCCTACATTCCTACCAAAGATTAAATTTACACAAGATTTGGTAACGAGCTAGTGACTTTTTTCCTGCACGGGATTCCACTCCAAAAAACTACAGCAAAGAAGGAGATTCCTGTGGTGCCCACACAGAAAACGGTTGAATTCTTCATATTATGGGTAACTTCGATCTTGTAAACTTATCTTAAATCATCCAACGGACACAACACTTATTAATGGACTATCCAAAACCTCACTGATCTTTATGAAATGTATTTTTGATGCCCTTAGGAGATCTTATGGTGAAGGCTTTCTTACGATATAATTTTTCAGCCTCCATGCATTTTTGCACCAAGTTGTTCCTGTTGGCGTCTCCTCAACCCACTGCGTCATGGAAAAGGAATGATTTTTTTCTCGCTTGGGTGAAATAGTATACAAAATTTAAAGAGAAACTAGAAAAACACGAGGAAAGAATGCATTTGACATATTTATTGAAAGAAATGCATATACTTTGAGGTCGCGTAGTACGACAGCAGTACAACATATCCTCCATAAACTATCTTGTCGTAATCCTTGCAAGTAAGCATAAATGAGGTATAAAACTGATGGCAATTCCTTTTTCAAACGCTTACTAAAAAATCAAATTTACGGAGGCGGAATGGATGCCCATATTATGCAAGTATGCACATTACATCTAACCTAACACTCCAAAAACCCAGCTAAAATATACAAGCTCGTACAGCATGTCCAGTCCAAGTCTCAAGTGACGATATGATATGATAATGAATGAGCAACACACATATATTATGTAAATAAGATTATGCAAAAGTTTTTTTTAAACTGTGGGATTTCAAGTTCCGGTTTGTTTTCGTGTTTTTTTCTTGCAAACAAGGTCTATTATGCGATGACCATAGAACACGATACGATCTTATTGTTTTCTTCACTCTATCCGGGAAGGTTTTTTTTATAAGGTCGATGCGATGAATAAATTCACTACAGCATGCAGTATGCAACTGATACACAATTCCACCATGTTTTAACACACAAGACACACACAAATTATGCACTAGTGCGATATAGGCATTCTCCTTTATCACAAATCTTTAGGTTTACTAAATTACATAGCTAAATAGGATGTATCTCTGGTTGAGTTGAAAAGGTGTAGCAGATTTACATTTTATAACTATATTAATGGGCCCAGTCTTTTCGAACAACTTCTTGTGACTCTAATGGGACTGTTAAGTCAATTACTTGAGACGTGGCAGTAAACTGACGTATTTATATAGATTTTTCTGGCTCCATCCATCTTGCATAATACACAACACACTGCTTATAACAGATCCCGCGATGTAGATATTTGCCTCAACTCAATACTTTCATGATCTTATCATCCTCATCCTTTTTCAGTACAGTCTTGCATACGTTTCATATCATTTTTATATAGAAATGTCCCTAGTCTATCCATCCGTTTTGCGAGGGTAGATGTTGACGATCAGTCATAATCATTAGAAGGTAATGATATTACACTTTATTATGCGAAAAGAAAGTGCCATGATGGTCATTACCACCACACGAGATATCATAGCTGACGGCGGTACTTGTGACTTGTATATAATATGACGGAACATTATAAACTGCAAAGGTAATACAGATAAAAAAATCACAAGGATTTGCAGAGAACAGAGAGGTAAAAAGGCACAAGAAAAAGGATAAGATGGCAAAGACGAGAAGGAAAGTGCTGAGGGTGAGATTTCATATCAGGATCACATCAGGACAACAACGTGATGATGATGATCGTCAACTAAACTCACGCCGACCTGGCCGGCGCCTGCAAAAACTTATAAAATGCATTTATTATTCTTTCTTTCCTTTTTTCTCTCTCCCTCTCTCTCTAAACAACATATCACTTGTATTAGTGGGAAGAAGATGTAAGCTTTGAGTGGTGTGTGTAGTGTGTACTACTACCATGTAGTAGGTTTTCATCAAGTACTACTGAAAAGGACATCATCACACATTATCTGTTGCTTCGATAGTCTACGACGAAAAGTAACGTGCGTGATTTGCAGAAACAAGCATTTATTTGCTACCATGTGGCAATGTCATAGCACATGTAACGTAAACCTAAAGCTAATTGCAAAGCTAAGCATTTTAATCAACAAAATACCCACGTTGTTGTGATATCCCATGCCGCTCACTCTTTGCTTCAATGGAATCTTAAAGAATATACGCAAGTATCAAGTATGCATGCTTATTAACTTGGTTAAGTAGAATGTCTCCATCCGCGTATTCCCCACAAGTTCCACAAGAAAAGGAGCCTGTCGCGATCCTCGAAATTGCATTAAAAATAGTTTGAAGTTTAAGATGAGAATACGCCAGAAATAAAGGAGAGGACGACTGTTGGGTTTGTTTGCTGTAAGCTGGTGTGTTCCAAGCAAAGTCAAGAATCATCCTCGCTCCTGTAAACATTACGAACTTCAACTTGAAAATTGTAGTTAGTTCGATGCAACAAATCAAGGTTTACTTACTACGATAAGCGTGTAAGTATTTAGCAATATCTTATACTTGCATACAGAGGCATGTTGCTTTATAATGATTATGTACATAGTATATGTGTAAAGTTGAAAGGAGTTTTTTATGAAGTGCACAAAAACATTAGAGATGATGATGATGCCTTGCCTAACGTAATGGCTGCAGTGTTGTGTGTGTTTTGGGGCGCCGACCTTGACTAACTACAAGATGTAAACGTCTGTCTTCTCTATCTCTTCTTATTTAGGAGTCCCTTTTTTTCTCTGCAAAGATTTGTTGCTATCTAGCTGTACTTGGAGTGCTCCATCGCCATGTGGTAGGATCGCATGTGGCGAGGATGGCATTTTTTGTGAAAACTGGTCCAAAGTAAAGTTCAATTGGAATTTGAATACTCACATGTGAGCAATTCCAAGTTCCAAACTTACAATAAAAAGTAAATAATGTAATTTACCTACATGGTAGTTCTAAAATCTTGATGCTTATATGAGCCTAGCTAGCGGTTGGCAACATTTTAGACTTGATTCTACTGTGTGGTTACAATTACATATATATTAGCTACATTGCCTACATTGGTGTGTCATTGAAAAAAATCCAGTTCAATACAAAACGACTTTGTACACTTATCCCATTTATTTTGCTCATGGCAGTTGACTTTATGTCTTGGAAAAGCCCTTTTCTTATGAACGCCAGAAAGCTGACTAACAAGGAGGAATGCGGTGACACGGCGTGTGGCTGTGATAAAACAGTTTTTATTGGAGATACTCTGTGATGATGGTAATCGTAATGGTGATTCCCAAACTGTAAGCGAGAAAAAGAATGTGGTATGGATGAAGCACAAACGTCCTTGCATTCTCAGCCAAAATGATATGGCATGAGACAAAGATTTGAGTAAATATGAGTACTTTTTATATGAATGATGGATCTCCCCAATCATCCATGTGATGAACGGCATTCACACTTTTCTTCCCTGGGAATTTTTCAGTAGGTAGTGTTGAGAGGAAAATTTACGGTTAGCCAATTTGGAATTTTTGGACTGGGAAGGAGACTAGAATTTTCTTTCTTTCATCTCCCTGTCTCCCTTTCAAGAGTGGAATTTTTGCTTGCACAGAGGCGACAATGATATTGATGATGATAGGATGATAGTGATAGTTTGTATGATCAAATCAGCAAGAGTTGTTTGCAGATACTAAAAAGGTTGGCGCCTGGCGACAGAGAGTTCTACTCCTTTCATCTTCTTGACTCCTTGACTAGCCTTTTTGCAGTCATCTTTGCGTAGAAACAAAGTGAAACTCGTTTGATGCGATAAAATGGTCGCTACAAAAGTGGATGGTTACTGCAAATTCTCAGCTAGGCATGTCTCGCGTCGCACATCATATTATAAAACCACGATCAGATATACTATTGCCTGGCGTGATTTTTAGTGAAGTTTGCTAAACTGCGAGAATGGCTAGTTTCTGCAAATGATAATATACATCCAACGCAATGTGATCAACTGATCAGTGATCACTTTCGTGTGCCTGACAGCATGCACGCGTATGCATTTCTTGTGTCCACACTTCATTACATTTACATTATTATTACAACATTTCATTACGTATCGAATTCCCACACGGGATGAGTGGAAAACTTTTTACTCCACCGAGAATATGAATATACTACAGTGCTATGACAAGACATGATAATATCCTTATTATGATTACCCTTTTCATAAAGCTCTTCTTGTTGCTTCTGGCTCTTCTTATGGCATACCTGCGAGATGCAGATCATTTTGCTTATGTCGTATCGTCCTCTTGGGAGAAGAACTTTGGTAAGCAAGAAAAAGGAGTCAGGAAGGCGCCGGAATTATTTTCAGTACTTTTTATATCCATCCATTTCTGGTCTATTTTTTGCCCTTTCGTCTACAATTCTCGTCTCCATTTCATAACTTCTTGTTAACTAATAGATAATGATGGGGGTATGGATATGGGCACGATGATAATATTATGATCAAGTTTCCCTACACGAGGTGGGGACAAATAGAATGCTGGCAAACTGGTAAACAGTGCCGTGGTTTCAGTTTACAACGATTACAGCTACATAAAATTAGATTTTTCTCTCTGGGGATGGGAATTTTGTAGACGTGCAAGCTGAAATAATAATTACTACTTTGATAGACTTACGCTGGAGACATTTGCTCCATTTGGGATGTCTATGCATGTCGTCGTGATCTTCGTGTATTAATCAAAAATCCCAATCGCCAATTATATCTAAGCAGATTGCGATTTTCCTTATTTCATAACGTGACATGACATCGTATTTTTTCTACATACTTTGAGCTTAATATGGCATGACTTATCTCCAAATCCAAATACAGTTGTTTTTACTCAGATGGGGTGAAGGTTCACGATGGAAAATAGTCTTTAATGGTAAAAGGTGCAGATGTACTGAGCCCCGTTTTGAATATTAATTAATTACACTGCATGGCATGATTTTACTCACTGCTTTGTTTTCATCACAAAATAACCTCTATTCACCGTAGTAGGTTATGTCATTATATTATATGATAAGCAAAAGTAAGTAACAACGACAAATGTGCCTTGTTTTGGTCAATAACGTCTGTGCCCGTAGTAGTAATATGTAGTTCGTTCATAATTTTTTAGCAACGATTTTTGGATAAGAAGTACGTATATGCCCGTCTGACAGAGTAAGTCATATCAGCAATATTTTCACGGATATTTTTTTTCCAAAAAAGAAATGAGAAAGTGGAAAAGATTCTTTATTTTTATATTTTATGCAGAATAAGTCATGTATCTCTTCTGTTAACGTAGAGGAGTATTGAGACAGGAAATAATACAAATGATTTTGGCAACTGGTCGGAATTAGTGCAATATTTAGCTTGCCGCCAAGTGAGAATGCAGCGTGCAATTTATTGTTGAATTTGTAAATGCTTTTGAAAACCACAGTTTATATTCCTGGCTTGTGGACAAACCACACCAACTGATGTATTTACCCATGAAATGGTTGTATCATGTCTGGATACTATGCAAGCATATGTCTGCATGAACACATGTTCTCGTTTGTGGTTAGATTAGAATTCTAGCTAATTTGTGTGCTTCCTGCGGCACTGACGTCTAGTAAAATGTGTGTTTTGGTGTGCATCACTTCGACATTATAAGCTTGAAGAAATCAACTCTGTTGCTCCCGTTTTTTGGTGATGTCATTGTCAAGGTTGTTTAAGTGAATGGAATGTGCACAAGCGTAAAACGAGCGTAAGAAGGAGGTGTAGTAATTACGCTATACGGGACCGACAGGAAGGTGCCGGTAAGATTTTTTTAGTTAGGTTGTGAATGTGTAGCGTGGTCGTCGTGATGATGAGTATGATTTTTTTCCTGTCAACAGCTATAACGTTCACTGATGTGATGTCCGAAGGGATATTATTGGACATGGATGGGTACGATGCGAGATAATGATTATTTGTCTGGGATCAAACAAGCCTATAATTACGTATGTATGTGCTTACATGGTTCTAGTATGTATATTACACAATTACGGAACAAGATTTCCAATCCCTTTTTCACTATTCAAATGCAGATGCAACAGGATCTTGTGTAAAGAAGACGGTGAGTGTCTGTGACTTTCTGGGTAATTTACATAAATATATTTCTTGGCTAGACAAAATACAAGTGGGATAAGTAGTAGACGAAGTATATAAAATTTATAGATGGACATGAAATGTACATGTATTTTGACTGCGTCCTTGACCCGTTACAAAGGAGTACGAGGCATGGATGAATATGGAATTCATTTTTGTTTTATGGATAAAAGTGTTTCATTAAATCCTTAAAGATATTTATTGGATGGAACCCCGTTTTACAAAACGGTTCAAGTCAAGATATGCATTTCGTTTAATTAATAATCTCGCATGCAAAGAATTTACAGGTAACTTATTTTATGCTCGCATGACTTCAATTTTTTTACCTGCGAACTAAATTATGCAAAAACAGCTTCAATGAAAATACGCGAGTGAATTCATATGAATGTATGAGTCTCTGTACACAAAACTTAATGCCTTATTTGTTAACTGAGTGAGTACGTATAAAGGACTTTTATTTCTCAGAGAGGTTTTAAAATTCAAAAGAGCCAAACACTTGTTTACATTCACTTCATAAGAAGCAGTATATATATAACAGTTTTTAATACATACATAATATCTGTAAGATATACATTTATAATAATACAGTATAAAACTGACTTATAAACACCGGTTAACTATGTATAGAATAGGATAGTATCAAAATGGCTATGCAATAATTCCTTGTAAATTGTTCTTGTTTAAAAGATTCCTCCATTTCATTTTATCGTTGCATATACCCCAACTGCATAGAAAAGACTGCGGAAACTGCTGGTAGATAAGGTTAATTTACATGCTGGACACATGCTCTCTAGTAAATATTAATCTGTTACGATTTTACCATATCTTTCTGTTAGTGTACAATAGTAAATATATAATTTAAAAAATGCAAACATTGTTATGCTCTGGTTCCATACAGTCGGGATATTGAGACCAAGAAGTATGAACACATTTATAGCTGCATTTTTACAGAAAAAGTCTTGAGATCAATTACATATTTGTTTCTCTCTATCTAAATAAGAAGACTTGTAGTCATATTAATAAAGTCTATAGTCTAGTTTGTGAAGCAGGACAGAAGGATGGAGAGTTTAGTTTGTTTTTATCTTTCCTAGTAAAATGATACTGTTTAATATTTGTTTCTTTAGAAAGAATTGGTATTGCATCGTATGCGAATCTAAAAACGCACGTCGCGTCACTAGATTAAAACTTTCGGAGACACTTATATGTTTTTACAACCATACACACTGGCAATATACTCATGCTAAAATTGTTAGTGGTTTGCTCCATTTTAGCATGATGTACAACTACTGTTTTTCGCTAGAACTGTTTTATACTGGTCTTGTGCTGTTGTTAACACTGGAACTCTTTGGCAGTGATATCTACAAGATCTTTCATTAGTCCTTCCAAATTATTTATTTCCTGGTTCAGTTCTTCTGTGCTGTAGCATTTTTGGAGTTGAGGTGATGATGGCTCATCTGACTGGACAAAGTAGTTATGTACAGACGGTGCGTTTTGCGTTTTCACTGGGTTCGCTCGAGTATCAGTTACATGAGGAGCTATAGAATATACAGGTTATTTATTAGTCAAAATATTTCGTTCGTCTATTCAGGAAATATTTTAAACTTTTAATGCAAAAGTACTTGATTTATTCGTGACTACGCCAACTCCAGGTGGGAAACTGATTACAGGTGCAGGAGGAGGGACTCCAAAACTTTTCAGGTTCCCGGATGCAGTGGCTCCACTACGGCGAGTGAGAGTTGAGAGATTATTTGTCGACTGAGCAGTCCCATAATCTGAGGTGGCACTGTTAAAACAGCAAAACGAATTTCGTCAATTGAAATTGACAAAGCATACAAGGTTATCTGAGTAGGCTTCAATAACAAAAACCTGTATTGTCCGCCATGATTATGAGTAAGGTTATGTTGACTGGAAGCGTTGCTACTGAGTGACAATGGAACGGTGACGCTGCTACAGCTTCCACTGTGCTTATTTTTATTATTTATTCTACGGAGCGTGGACGATCCTGCATCAATGTCATCGTCGTCGGTTGTCACAACTGAAAATTAAATCACAGATTGTTTCATACTATGTGCTGAAATTAAACCCACTAAGAAGTGTACCCCAGTTGTCCAGTTTTTCATACCTCTCCGGCTTGCACGCAGAGCTCTTTTGTCCAGAGAGTGTGTAGCTCTGTGATCGTCAATGAGATCAAACTCATTGGAAGAACTTGAAAGTAAAGTCTGATGTTGCTGCATTTGTTTGAGCTCCATTTGGTCATGGTGAATCCAAAGGTCTGGTGGGTTTAGTTTGCTAGACGCCGTCATTTTTAGCATTTCAGGATCCGTTTTTCTGTCAGAACGAACAAAAAAATTATGAAAATTTAGAAACAGGAATATTAATGGGATTTATACGAACAAATAATGTTGCACAGAACATAGTCACTCACTTCATCTTCTTATCTTTTTTCATTCCCATTGCATTATTCTCCAAATCTCTCGCTTTCCTCTTGTAATAAATACAAAGAGCTACACTCGCCAAAGCGAACAATACAGAAAGTCCGATAAGAATGTATAAAACTATTTGGTTTGGTCTGTGCATTGGCGGAGGGTTATTAGCAACAGTCTGATAATGTGTGAGCGCCTTTGGAGTGGTCACAGACTTGATTTCCGTTGTTTGTCCAAGACCACTCCGTCTCCATTTCCCACTCATTCTAAAATAGTACGTGGTGTCCGGAGTTAATCCAGTAATTTTGTGAGTTAGCACATCATCTGGAACAGACTCTTCCACCCATTCCTTCCGCGTCGTTGTATAATAAATTATATAGCTCTGAAGGGTGTCTTCAGTTGTTAAGCTCGAATCGTGATGGTGTGAGATCGTTGATGGAGGTGGCTGCCAATTTAATACTACACTGGATTGCCCAGCCTGGGAGCTACGAATTAAGGAAAAAAGTAGGTTAAGCAATTAAACCATTTAGGAAATCATCGCCAAATAGTTCGAAATAATATTCACGCTTACTCTGTGAATCCAACAAGAGTTAAGTCTGCAGGGGGTGGTCGAGAATTGGCCGTTGTATTGGCAGCTACTAAACTCCATTGTGAACGTTTATGGCCTGCGACGATACTTACGCTAAACTCGTATGTTGTTCCTGCTCGAAGGTTTTCAACCAAGTGGCTTGTTTCTGTTGTATTGATGTATGAGTATTTGTCTGACTCTACTGGCATGTATCGCACAACGTATACGATTTTTCCTAGTTCTTTACGATACATATAACCACCATTATCAGTCCAATACAGGATGATGGACGTCGGTGATAAAGTGTTGGCACGGAGTCCTACTGGCGGAGGGAGAAAGTTCAGTAGCTCGTCAGAAAAGTCATCATCGTCTTCTTCCAAAGTACGGACATTTTCATAAATTGGAATCCCATCCCCGACACGGTTATAAGCACGAAGGGAAATAACGTATTCGGAGTTAGGTCGTAAATTGTCGATTTTGTATGATCTCCGTTGCGAATCAACCAATTTGGTGTGAACGTCTGGAATGCCTTTCCCCCATCCTATTCAATTAACAAAGGAGGATGTAATCATTTCGTTTTAATTTATAGACAACTCATCAGAATGGAAAGTTCTCGTATGTAAAAAGGGCATACCGATTGTGTATCCTCTAACTAAAATATCATTTCCATCTCGAGATCGGGCCGATCTCCAAGTAATAGTAATGGAGCTTACTCCTGGACGAGCTTGCATTCCGTCAGGCCTATCAGGAACCTGGCTCTCGTCCAAATCCTTAGCAAAAGTTAGCGCATTTGTCCACTCTGAAAATGGGCCAGTGCCATTTACATTCATCGCAGCAATTCTGATTTGGTACTCGGTGGATTTTTCTAGATCTGGAATGATTAGTGTCAACGTGTTGGCGTCTGTTGTAACTGTTTCAGCTCGTTTCTTTCCTTTCGGTTTGTACTTGATTTTGTATCCGGTAATTTGTCCATTTTGGAATTCAAGTGGTGGAGGTAGCCAAGAAAGCCTTAATGACTTAAAGTAGACAAAAGCACAAAATAGTAAAAACAACATTTTCTGTGAAATATAATGAAAATCATCCAAATATCCATGCATGCTAAATTTATATTGAGCATACCGATGCAGAATTTGGCTCGACAGTAAAATTGTGCGGAGTATCTGCAGGAATGTCAGATAGTGTACGAGCACTTAATGATTCCTCTGGGCCGGGTCCATTCTATAAAAAAATCACACAAATTGAAAAACTCGACCAGCAACGTGCGCAATGCATGATGCATGTAAACGAAGAGTGGGGAATAAAATGCTCCAACTTACTCGACTGACAGCATGTACCTTAATGTGGTACATGGTAAATGGCTTTAAGCTGTCGATTTCAGCTTGAGGAATATTAACGGTTAAAGTTTCTCCTCTACCATCATCAGTGCCAAATATCCCACCGTTCAGTTCTTGATAAAATACAACCCATCTTTGGACTGAATCACTTGTCGTTACCCACCTAACTTGTATTGCACTACTAGACATAGGTATAGCTTCAAGATCCTCAATAATGATTGGATCTTCTCCAACAGTTCGCACTGTAATGTCGGGGGAATGAACACCTGGCCCTGTGGGACCGTAAGCTTGCACACGGAATATATATGTTGTGTTTGGTTGAAGTCGGTCAATTGTCGTTTCTGTCGGAGGAACTGGATTTTTTGCGGATTTTGTCAAATTCACTGTTCTTTCTCTTGGAGAATCCACAAGCTTCTTGTAATATATTGTATAGCCCAAAACTGGCACTGAGTCCATTAAATGGGGTGGATTCCAATTCAGTGAAACGCTGTCAGACGTTACAGATGTTGTTGAAAAATTGCCTGGTGGTCCCAATTGAGTTGGAGGTTTTTCCTGGCCGGGGCGAAGTACTTTCAGGTGCATAGTCTGTTGTGTTGTCCCTCCAGAGTTGGTTCCAAAACACTGGTACAAACCTGTGTCGGATGAGACCAAGCCAAGAATTCGCAAACGTGTGGAGCCAGGTGGATGCTGCAATAACCATTTCATCCATATTGTAACACGGCTAATGAAAACAATATCATGCAAAACTTATGAGAGTAATTTCAGCAATAGATTTACCTGAAAGTAGTCTCCGTGTAAAATTGCTGCCCCATTTTTAAGCCACTGCAGTTGCGGTGTGGGTGTGCCAGTGACCCCACAAGTTAATTCTACGTCATCCTTCTCATATGCATAGTAATTCACATTTTGGTCAGAAATCTTTTGCGGGGGAATGAGAACATCTATTGTGGCTTGAACATCAATTGAATCCTCTTTATTTTCAGCACGACATAAGTACGTCCCTTTGTCATCCGGAGTAACCGATCGGATTCTCAAATTTGCTTCACCCACAATAGAGTAGCGGCCATCGTTTTCACTAACGATTTAAAGCATGTAATATTTGATTAGTATTTGTATATAATGAAACTAGTTGTTTTGCTGCTTTCATTTGCAGCCGATCACTATTTCACAATTTAAAGTCATGGTGCTACCTGAAATCGATGGCTCCACCTTCTTTCAACCACAAAATTCGAGGTTGTTTAGGATGTGCCACAGCCGAGCACTCAAGAACAATGTCCATCCCTGCGAGAACTGTTCGTGTTTTCGGAACTGCAGTAAATACTGGTGGTGCAGAATCTTTATCAGCTATGAGAAATAAAAATACAGAGAAGCATTATGACACACTTAGACACTGCACTGCACAGTGATAAAATCACTCTAAACTGCTTACAATTAGGGATGATATACAATCGCCCACTTCTGCTAAAGCCTGATCCTCCATCCACCTGACATTTATACTCCCCAGCATCCGACTCGCGAACTGTTTGCATTTCCAACGAACCCGAGGGTAAAATTGACATACGGCTATTGTCAATACTGAGGGGAACATCGTTTTTAAACCATGTTGGCGGCTTCACTTCTTCATCACTCTTGTCAATCAAGCAAGCGAATCTAGCGGTTTGTCCTAATGTTGACGTCAAATCTTCCGGATGTTCCAGAAATGCTGGAGGACCCAAAACTCTAACTCGTGCAGGACGAGACAGTACAACAACTGAAGCACCTTCACTGTCTGAGGAAACTGCCTCGCACTGGTAGTAATTCTCAAGAATATCAGAGGTTAATGGACCATTCATGGAAACTTCGAGGGTTGATCTGTTTCCTTGAGCTGTTGTTATTCTAATACCTTGCCTAAAGCCATATTATATATAAAGCTATAATTCGACCACTACGCAGTATTTTTAGCACTTTTAAATAATTTTACTTTTCATGGTTAACTTACGCTGAATGATTCAATTTCACTCCATCTTTCTTCCAACTCATTATCGCCTCCTTGCTTCGATCAGTCCTCTCAACAGCACAATTTAAAGATATTTTCAGCTCACCATCATCCTTCAAGCGGAGAGTTGTGTCAAGTGGTTCACTGACAAACCTGACCGCCTCCGTGGTATGTGATAAAAACCAAATACTCAACCAAAATACTATACGTCCGAAACCTGGAAAATGAGCCAAGCCAAAACAGTTAATTAGATTTTCACCGCTCTACTTTCCATCATGACTGAAAGTGAGCAATACAATTTTAAAAGCGTTTATTCCAATGTTAAAAAGGGACTTACGTCTATGTCCATCCATTGTGAATATACGAAAAGTCATATTTTCTGTCAAGGAGCAGTGGTCGGATGCCCTCTAGCTAAAATTGGTACCTCAGTTATATCCAATCTTGCTAGTTTTCGTCACGGAAGCATAATATTTTGCCGATGGCATATTTTGTACTAGTTAAGGCCTACCCAATACTTTATTTCAAATTTTCACTGACTAACTCGGTTTACTCGTTTGCGGTGATTCACCAAGTTGTCCTCTCCAGGCTGACAAATGGAGAGTGAACAAAAATAGAGCATTCGCTCTTGTTTTCTTAACTATTTCTCCGGATTCTCCGTAAATATCTCCATGATTTCGTCCCCCTTCGTATTTTATTATTTTCTCTTACATTTTCACCTTGTTTATACGCACAACCACACAACAACCTATAGATGCTAGCGGAAAACTGATGCAGAAAAAACTAGATAAGTTTTCTTTATATTGACCTATTCAGTGTGGAGAAACCTGATTTGCCCAATGTTGTCTTCTTGATTGTGAGACTTTTTCTGGAGCAGTTATTTTTTTTTTGAAATCTTCGGGTACTACACCACAATTTTTTCTCGTCTTCTTTGTCCGTATTTATTTTGTTGTGCATTGATAGCCAATAGTAGTATACCCATTATAGAGCCCCGTTGTTGTTGTTACTTGCTCCTATCTATTTTAGCTGCTTTTCATCCGTAAAAATACTTCTTTCAACGACATACGAACAAGTTGAGAAAAAGCATAATGGGTAAATACCCCATCCTATCGTATCTATTGTCCCTAAAAACATAGACACATACATACATACATAAGCATTTTACACTGATTCCTGGATACAGACTTCTTCAACTACATTTTTACATGGAGAACAAGAACCCTTTTTGGTGTTTACTCACTTTATAAAAGCCTTGCCTTGCTGTCTAGTTCTTTCTGCTGGTCATATTATGTTGTTAAGACGTACTTGATTTTATTACGTACGTCGTGTGTACCCTATAAAAATATTGCATGCTCCGTATTAGTCAGTGAGGCAAAGAATATATGCATCCATGTTGTGTTCGGCATGAGTATAAAACGGATGGGCAGTAGTATGTCTGTAAAAGTTACTTGCTCGACATTGCTATCCTTTCGCCTTTTGAACTTACCTTGATGTGGAATTTGAGAAACATCATCATGATAAATATTATGCCTTTTACTTACCTTTCCCATGCACATCCACACCGACCAGGCCGTGAGGGTGCTTGTTGTACATACTGGTTTGAGATTTAACACATGCGGAACTAGACACTGGTCTTGGTGATCATACACCATGTAGTTTAATCTTTGAAGTCGCCATATCCGACCACATCTTTTGTAATAGACACAAAAGGGTTTGTTGCTGGTGTGTGGCTGTGTTTTAACAACATTGAAGTTATCATAAGAAGGAAAAACGTAGGCAAAGACAAGGCAGCTCCAAATCCGAATAGTGAAATGTTACACTGGTTTTGCTGGACTAGACTAGATGACTGGGATTGGCACAGAGGCAGTAGACAAGTTTACATTTTGTGTGCACACATAACACGGAACGGAGAAAATCCGAGTGAGTGAATAACCAGTGACGGAATCATCATCACCAGCGCATTCAGTTGTGTAAAGCAAAGCATGACAAGTGAAGTGAGGAAGAAAATACATGAGGTGGCTATGCCGATTCTTTTATGTATCAAATTGTGTACTCTGTGTGCGTGAACCCAACTTTTTTGTCTAGAACTCCACTGCTAACTTACACATTTCTAAAGAAAAAGCGAAGGATGCATAATACATAACGCCTGGGCCATGTATGCACGGAAGCACATCAAGCTAAAAGCATTTTTTGGTTTGGTTCTCTCACTCTTTCCAACAATCACTGTGTGTTTTCTTCCGTTGAAAAAAATAAAGGTATTTTTTACCAGAGCTAAAAAAGCATGGAAAGAAAGTCAGAGAGAAGCACGCCCGTTTTTCGTGTCGCACTGTCTTGTGGTTTTATTTAGTAGGTTGTCTCATTGAAAATTCTGAATGCATCTTTTGTGTACGTTTACAACATCAAAAACTTTTCCTTGAGTTCAATTTTTCCATCGAAAAATACTTTTACGCGTCTCACTCACACTTCTATTCACCAGTTTTTGCAGAGAGAAAGATGCGTCGCTCCCCATTGCATATTTTATCATGTAAAGAACTTTTTTACTGATCTGGTCCTATCCCATTTTATAAGTATCAGAATGACGATCCGAGAAAAAAACTTCTTTCCTCGGGAACCACTTTTTCTATATAAAACCATGTTTCGTCCATGGTCTCGCATTTCATCACAAGAAAGGCATGTAGGCATGTCTTTTATCAGAATCGGTCGGAGTGTCTAAAAGATTAAAATAAGAGTGAAGTCAAATTCCTTTTTTTCTGCTTTTATCGAACCGCAAACCGTGAACATCATCTGTACTCCACCTTTCCTCGTTAAAGCATATCTAATTTTAGCGATACGCCTAACATATTTATCCTCATGGCATGTGATGATGTGATGCTATATTACGCGGTGGCTCATCGCGATTCTAGATGTAAAAAAGCGAGTAAATACTAGGGCCTTTTAAACTCTCGAGAAAGCAAAAGGGAAGCATACTTAACTGTCATTCAAACTGCATTTAAATGGCTTTGTGTTGCAAATTTCTCACTTGCACTTTTGTTTTGAAAATACCTGATGTGATGACTAGGCTAATTCGTCTGCTGATTAGTTCTCATTCATTTACCATATCACTACTAATTGTTAGTCCATCCAATGCATAGTGCTTATACAAACTCTCCAGCTTATCTTTTATGCGGGATCAAATTAGATCCATCTGGACGTTACTGACTCATTCAAATAGAATTCCACCCAGTCTATACATGTATTTATTAATATGTATTTTTAAACTCATCATTCATTTTAGCCAACAGATATCTCTTCTATTCATTTAGACATGCAAATGAAGCATAGCTCCCCAGACCACTTACTAGCTACATGAAATTTCTAAATTGAGGAAAAACGTAATTAATTCCATGTAATCTGCACTATTTCCATCAAACACGCATTCATGACTTTTTACCATTTCAAAGTCAACATGAATAGACCTCATTATTAGCATGTTGAAAAGTTGGAACATATCCCACGAGCACGTCAAACAGCTATTTTATTTCCCATTAGCCAAATGAGCACTAATAAGTGGTAACTACTAACCTCGATTTACAAATGATTTTCCCACATAACGCACGCTTGTACAAAGCCACTAAACAGCTAAAAAAAGTCATGAGATGTTCCACAGAAGTGACAATGGATTATATGCATATATTATAACTATTATTACCACTGTTCCATGCAGACTAAAATAAGTTGCCTATTCTAGTCATCATCACTATCATCATCTTCGTACAAAACTGAAGTCGGTGTCGGTCTCTCAGTTCTCTCTCTTCTAGCCGTGCCATGCGTCCGTCCGTGGTCGCGTTAGATAATGGAATAAAAAGTAAGGCAAGGGCGTATTCCCTGAATGAATGTATACGGTGTGGTGGGTGGTATGAAACGATACGATATGCGATCTGACTGATCCTTTCCTTAGATATACTGAAATACTGATATACATACTTATATAATGTACTAATACCAATGTGGACGCATACAAGAACCAAAATACATTATACCATCATTGTATCCCATTGAATACTTCCATACACGGTAAATGCTCACAAAATACGTCTATTTGTGTGTGATGATGATGATGACGATGTGTATGAAAATGCATGGATGCTTTGCTTGCATGCATGCTTTGTACTTTATAGTGTACACAGAGGCACACACATAAAAAATATTGGTTACTGTTTTTTTAAAAGGGATGAGTTCCATTTCATTTGTGGATAGACGAATCAAGGGTGTAAAACTTTGATAGTTTTGCTAGAGAATGCAGTGTTTTTTTTTGGAAAATATAGTTTTAACAGGCATCATCATGTAAACGTAACACAATCAAGTAAAATATTGCCATTGGAATTTTTTTCTTCTTTTTACTTTTTTACTCTCACACACCTCTCCCAGTCATTTCATGTCTATACATTAAATACACGACATTCTCTCACATATCTGTTTTTAAGGAGAAGCAGCAACAGTATAAAAAAGTTTATGCTCATGATGATGACGATGATGGCCAGGCCTGGCCTGTCTTGTCTGTCAGAAGAAGAATAAGAACAAGGCAGAGAGATCACTATTATTTTTGTGTTTTGTCCTCTCTCTGTACAGCTTGTCGCTCTCATATTGTGAATCTTTTTAATGTGTTGTAAGGCCTGAATTGAGTCACCAACCCCAACATCGTCATCCCTCCACAAAGCAAAGTTAGTTTAAATATTCAAGTGCTCACTCTCTCACGATACCTTGCAATATATTTTTACTTATTTTGGTCTGCTTGCAAAAATCTTTCAAACTTACAGTGCTCATTGGTATGTTTGCTCCGTGTGTGCAATATAGTGTGCCTGCCAGCACACTTATTAGTGAACAAGAAATAATAATGCAATATTCCTCATACTTCTTAGGTATACTTGTTTGTGTGCCGATAAGTGCATCAACAACAGATATTCATAATTCATGCATCTAATATATATAAGGTTTGCAAAGGCAAAGGAGACAGAGAAGAGAGTTTAGATAATTTTGTTTGTACCTTCTCATACATTCCTTATCTTGTGCATAACTCCTTTAATATTTTTCTTTCAAACTCGATGCAAACACGTAATCAAGCTGAAAGCATCATCAAATGAAGAAATCGCAGAAAAGACTATTTTCCTCGTAGTACAAGCGTAAGTAATACAATAAAATAGGAAGTAAGAGAAGGATAGTCAATAGTCAAGTGGTGGTGAGTGAAGTCAGTCACAAAGTCAAAACACAAACGAGTAAAGTACATAACTATAGTAGGGATTATGCATAATAAAATGAGCACGATAGTAATATCAATATCACATATATGGGTACACAACTTTAACCTTACTTTCTAAGAAGGCCTATAAGGATAATAGTAGGAAAGGAAAGACGAGAGAATGACTAATAACAAGTAGTTGCATTGCATATGATGATGCTACTTAAGTATGTGTATTGTAGATTTTCAGTGTTTTCTGCGAATACATGAATGAGCTTGCTGTTATATATATATGCAATCAGCCAGCATTTTCTTTAATTTTTCTGCATGTGTGTCTTCTTGGCAAAAAGGGATTTTTTTTCTTCTGATTTGGGAAAAAAATGTGGATACATATTATATGTATATAATTTTGTTACATTTACAGTGCCACGTTTACCCACAACGGCTGGTTTTGGGGTGCAGATCAAAAAGGAAAAAACATTAGCTGACTGATGAGAATAAATAAGGAGGAAGAAGGGAAAGGGTAAACAAGGATTTGTGTTAAGTGAAGGAAGAGGAAAACTCATCATTGCGTTATCATTATCTGCATCATCATCAATACCACACACATTATATCATCAATATATCAGCAGTTCAGTTCTTAGAAATATCCTTTTTAAGAAGACATACAGGAGTCTTGAGAGGGGATTTGTGTTAATAATAAAGTTTTGTTGTTGTGATTTTTATTACTAAAACTGCAGAATCAAAAGTCTGAAAAGGGTGATAAAAACCGATCAGGTAAATATTTTTTGTACTCATTCGCATGCGTTTTTTTCATCTGTTGAGTTGAATAGTTATGATTGTAATGTTAGTAATGTACTAATTAATATTTTACTAGACATCTGTTTTTAAGTCATTTTGGGCATGAAAGCTCGCGAGGAAATTGATCAGAAAATGTTAAATTCATTTATTTTCATTTTCGTTTGTGTTGTAACGTTGAACGTTTATAGTTATTTTGATTTTATTAATTCATTAATATTTTTATAATACAGCTCTTGAATAATGTTACGGGTCACGTAATGAAAGCTTGAGTGTCTTTAATAAAAATTTTATACCTCTCAAAAGCCGAAAATGTCAAACATTTCATTAATATTTTATTTAAGAGAGATAATTGATCGGTTATATCTTTATTATTCTTTATGTGGTTCTGAAATCTATACTAAGCAAATTGACAGACAGGTGACAAGGCAAAGAGTCGACAGTTGTGCGTGCAGTGCAATATAACGATTTTATTTGTTTGTTATTTGTGTTTCTACACAGGTGGTGAAAACTTATTCCGTGAGTAGCTGTAGCTGTACATGGATTTTAAACAGCAGCAGTCAGCAGTGTTTGTCTGTCATCTGTGGTTGCTGGTGTTGTTCTCAAGTCGTGAGTGTCATCTGGAACTAGCAAATCTGATAGCGTAGTTAGTTTGTTCACCCCTTTCTCTGTTGATAGCTGGTAGTTGCACTCAGCTGTATCGTGCCAGCTAATGGGTGGGGTGGGGTGCATGTGGCATGTGCATGCTATCGTTCTACTTACTTACAGTGTTAACTGACTTGCGAATACATTTGTAATTAAAATCCGTTTTATAACTTGCGTTCCTTGCTCTGGAAAATTTTCCGGTGGCAAATGAAGTTGGAATATCGGTGATCAGCTAAGTATTCGTACATAGCGGATAGTTTGAGGCTGCAGAAAAGTGAATATGCTGAAGTTGGAACATTTTAAATTAGTGAATGTCCCAGTAGTAGATCCTAATCCCGTACTAGAGTGCAATTCTGTATACATATTGTGTATAGTGTACTGAGCGTGTCTCCGTCATCGTTGAAAAAGTTGTAGATAATAAATTCAGAAACAATTTCGTCCGAAATGGCTACTGCTAACGATGTACATAGTTCAACGCGGGGTAGTAATAATGCCACTGTTGAGTTGGGCACAGATGAAGAAGGAAACGTGATCACTGGGGGAAGCGGTGGAGTGAAATTCAAAGTGGGAGGGGCAACTACGAGTAGACCAGTACCGCCTCTTGAGGTAAGAGTTTCATTGTGCAAGTTTTCAACGTAAATACATATACATTTTGCTGATGGAAATTGTTTTCATTAATTACAGATGCCTCAGCCAGGTGCTTCCAATACCGCAAGTCAAACACCAAAAACTCCGACACCTGGTCCTAGTGGAGGACAGGGAATATCAAGAACTAAATCGGAACGAGAAAAGAAGATAGGGCATAGGAGAGTTACACAGGGCGGAGATGTCACGTATAAAAAAATTCAATCATCCCAGATTATGGGTTCTATTCAATTAGGCATGCAACATGCAATAGGTGGATTGGCTTCCAAACCTGAAAGAGATCTTTTGATGCAGGTTAATGTTACTTGATGAAAACATTATTGATAATCTTTAACAAACGAGCAAACTCTTCCGCTTGTTGCTATAAACTTAACGAAGATATTAATTCCAAAAAACGTATAAATACTTTCAGGACTTCATGACAGTCGAGCAAACTTATTTTCCATCCGGTGGATCAAATCTAACAACTGCTCACCATTATACTGACTTTCGTTTCAAAACATATGCCCCTATAGCATTTCGATATTTTCGTGACTTGTTTGGAATCCAACCTGATGACTTTCTGGTACTTTATAAATTTTTATACAGTGAAGTAAACTTCACTTATATATGCTCCCTTCCTTGGCTAATTTCTGGTGAATTTGAAACCTTTTTCCAAAGAAACATTAAAAAAGGTTTTCCATTTTGCATAAAATACTTGATTTTATATTTCAGGCAAATAAGGCAGAAAGAGAAAAATCTTCGCCAACGTACAAAGATTTAGATTTTGTAGAGCATCATACTGAAGGGCTCATGTTAGAAGCTGATACTTGTGCGGCCTTGATAAAAACTTTACAGCGAGACACAAGGGTGCTAGAAAGTTTTAAAATCATGGACTACTCGCTTTTAGTAGGCATCCACAATCTCGATATCGCGGCAAAAGAAAAAGTTGTAAGTTTTCGGTTTGGATTTTAGTTATTTCTTATTTTGTGAAATTGTTACCAACAAATGGTTTTACGGAATCTTCTGTAATTTTTCTATAGGATAAGAAAATTCGAAAGACTAATTTAAGCGTAGACTCTGATGGAGAAGATGAAGACGGCAGTGGAGCTGCTGGGCCTTCCGGTCTTTGTCGTTCCCGGTCAATAAATAGGCAGAAACTTGTAGCTCATTCTACTGCTCTGGAGAGTATTCAAGCTGAAAGTGAACCCATCGATACTGACGATGACGTGCCGTAAGTTCTTGCTGCGAAAACACTTGTTAACTCTTCTTGTTTTGCAAATTAATATTGACTAACGGAACTAATACTGAAATTGTGTTGTGAATTTGCTTATGTTACTATCTCAATGGGTTTCTTTGGGTAACTTCTGCTTTTTAACGCTTAACTTAACTATTTTGCATGTTGATGATTAGTGAAGACATTATGCGCTTTTGGGTCGACAAGTTAGAAAGAATGAAGCGATTGAGCCAGCTAAAACCTGATCTAGAAAATATAGAAGAAATTTGGACGACGCACATGCAAGTGGTAACCTAATTAGGATGTCTTTATTTATCCATTGCTAACGTTTTCTTTTATGGCAACTTTTGGTTATAGGCCCGGAGGAATCCCAGCGCGAAACGCCAAAGGTGAACGTCTGCTTCTTTTCCTTGGAGTGATTGATATTCTTCAAAGCTACCGACTCAAGAAGAAACTAGAACATACGTTTAAGGCTATGATACATGATGGGGTATTTGGAAAAAATAATTGATTTTGGATTTTTATCGTTAAGTGGATTGATATGGATGGATGATGGATATGATTGATAACTTAATGTAATGTTCTGTATTTACCAGGATACAGTTTCGGTTCATCGGCCCGGATTCTATGCAGAACGATTCATGAACTTCATGACAAAGAGCGTGTTTAAAAAGATTCCATCACGTAAGTACAAAACGTTATTCACCCTACAGTTCCCTCTTGTAAATATTATAAATAAATAATTGGCAATTTCTAGCGGATATTTCATGCCCTAATAATATGTAATGTGTAAAATTGTTTCTTTTTCCTTATCGCTGCTCTGTAACTGTATTGTAAAAAAATCTTTAAATGTTTTAAAAATTAAGTGGATTTACCCGAAATCAAAGGAAACCATCGTAAATTCCGTAACCTCGTCTCAACCTACATAGGTAGTGATTTGAAAATCTTTTAAAAAACAAAATCTTCTCTGGCTTCCTCCGCTTCCCGTGTCCCTTTCTAAAAACAAACACATTGTGATCCTTGTCAAGGGGGTATTTATAATTATTGCTAACATTAGTTTTTCTGCGCACAGCTCTGAAGCATTCTCCAAGCAAGAAGCGATCAGGAATCAGCGCGAATTTGCCTGTGTCACCGCCTGCTTCTTCCACCCTGACTCCCATTCAGCAGCTGTTGCAACTAGCCAAGAAGTCCCAAGAGGCGGATAAAAATGCAACGCATATCGATAGTAGCGCTAATCAAGATAGTAATACTGTGGATGTTAGCTCGGTTCATGTGGGCGGTAAATACTTGTTTGCATTTGTTTTGTCTCTCTCTCTTTCTCTCTCTCAATGCATTGTAACTGTTATGTAATGTATAACTGTTCGCTGTTGTGCCGTATGAAAATGCATCTCTTCTGACTGAATAGCTTTTCAGGGGTTTAAAATTCGTATGGGGTTAAATGTGCTGGGACGAAAAAATCTTTGTAGAGTCAAAATTAATGAATGACCAATTGATATCTTTTTCTATGTGTGCAGCCAGGGGGAAACGCTTTGATTCGATATACGTCTATTTGATGATATTCGTTGTCATTATCACATCTCTAAAAGGAATATTCAATGATAGTTTATCTGTTCCGAGTACTTTGTGACGACGCGAACGTGACAATGTCTCCGTGTGCAAGCCAATACGCTTCTCTATCTTTGTCTTTCTTTCTTGTGGGTGTTTTGTAAAGGCCTAAAAACCGAGGAATCGGGAAAAAAATCAGAGCCAAAGCCACAACCACCACCACAACTTCAGCCTAGTTATCCAGCAGTTTTAATGAGCCATCGACCGGCTGGAGGTCAAACACAACGAAGTAAAGTTCCGCCTCCAGTACCACCTAGGACGCCAAAGCGTGATCCTAACAAAACAAATTAGGTATTCTAGAGTTTCTCTGGCGTGTGGCTTTCGCGGATTTTCCTTTCGTCGTTGTTTTGTTTTCACTTCTGTTTGAATTTTGTTTGGTCGTTTCAGTTTTGAGAGATTTTATGCTGAACTCCGCAACTGCTTTATGAAAAGAGCAACCACTAGTTAATTTGCTAATTTTTATGTCCTAGGTTTGGTTGTATGAACAACTGTTTCGTTTTTGGTGCATGCGTTATTATATTGTAGTTATTTATAGGAGTTGATTATTTCAAAATGTAGGTTGGGTTGAGGAACTTCTGTTACTTTATTTTCCATTTCATATTTTTTCGTTTTGTTTTCAGTCAGTTTATTTTGTTAATCTCTTCCGTGTCCTAATATGTAAAAATTTGTTTTGCAGATTCAGTGCCAGTGCCGGTGGCGTATCCTCCTGTGAGCACGCCTCCACCACAATATGAGTCATCGACGAGCATCATTCCAAACACTAATCATACCGTAGACGAAGTATATTCTTCAGATGAAGTTACAATTGCCTCTTCTACTACTACTACCCATTTGAGTTATTCCAATTCCAAGCAGACTATTCAGACTATACAGAGTAGCACGATTAATGATGAAACCGTAACAGGTATCATTATTGCTTCTAAATAACAATAAACAAATAATCATATTATCAATCGAAGATTGACTAAAATTACTTTAAATGCTCATATCGATATACGTACTTTTACTAAGTGTAATGGTAGTATAGTTGGAAAGATTTTAAAATATCTTTAATTGTACTAAAACTAACAAATCAATTGCTGCAAACAAGTCAATAATTAACGTTAATGTTATGCATATTCCATATATACGTATTAATATGATATATGTATTGAGGACTACCGTTCTGCTCTGCTGTGACTTAATTGTGAATCAAATTTTTTAAAAAAGTACACTGTGCTGCTGCTATTTATGTGCTAAATATTTACCATATTTACTGTATGTAGACTTGAAATTATTGTGAAATCAACCTTTTAATCTTGAATGTTTGTTTGTGCTGCTATATATATTCGTCTGATTAACCACACGTATATAGTATCGGAACAATCACAATTATATTATTATGAGTCACTGAAAAACTAATATTACAGATTAAATTCCTTTTTAGCTGCTCTCATCACAAAAGCACTATTCACGAAAATATTTTACTTCTTGTACTAATTCACACGTTGATTTTCTTTCTCCATTTTCGAACAGCCACTTCTACTTCTTCTACAACTTCGATTGCGAACTCAAAAAGTGAACATCATGCATCTCAGATTAATAACAACTTGAACGACAATTTTGACGCCAGCCTTGACTCTGATCCTGATCAGAACCATGTGACCGAAGTGGTATGAAAATATACTCTGTGACATTAAAAATAATTACTATTAAAATGCATAGCAAACGAAACGTTGAGAAACCATAAAGATTGATTTAATTTCAAATTGGACCTAGTTTAGTAACTGTTATTGCTATGTATTATGACTTTCTGTATTTATAAACTTTGTTAACTATATTTTGCGATATCCTGTTGTATTGTGTTTATTTAGACTCACCTGTAGATTTTTATTTCTCTCTGTATAAAATCGTAAATTATACCAAGTCAAAGCTTCTTGTGATTCGTTGAAAGTGAAAAAGATGAGGTGATATCAGTCAATCCACGAGGTGTGATGAGCTGGCTGTGGCTGTGCATGATGAGCTGCTGCTTCTCTACGAAAGTTATAGACAAACAAAATCAAGACATTCTCGTTTCCTTCTTGTTACTCTTCATATAACACATAGTCTTTTTATAATATAAAATTGCTGCTAATAACTGCCCTGAAAACAACAGATTGAGACAAACAATATTTCACATATGAATAATTAATATGATTATTGGCTGAAAATGTAATTGCCTGCTATAGAGTTACGTAATACTGCAAACTACCAATTACTTCACAGTTAGAGCAAAAAAGATAATCCGTAGTGACCTGTCTGTATGTTTGCCTGCTTTCCTTTAATATTGTCGTCGAATAACGTTATTATTGTATGTGTATAATTTAAATATGTTAAAATGATATGATGCTATCAAAATATTTAAGACAGAATATTTTTATTTTTTTTAAATAATAATTACTCAGTAATCAAAAGTAAAGAGAAACTGTAGACAAAAAAGAGATTATACAAGTAAACGTAATAAATAACAGTAGCATTTCAGATTACAGGATAATGTACTTCGTGTCCAACTTGTTTCATGGTCTTTACAATTTATAATACTGGTGACTGGGTTAATGTACTTGAGCTGATTTGCTTGAAAAGTTTATTTGTTGTGTGGGAATTATATTCGTGATATGGCATCTCTATGTCACAGGGCCACCCAGGAAGTGAAGAATTGTGATCGGTAAGTGTGATACTCTGTTGTAAGTAGATTAACAATTTCGTTGGATCGTACATTCGGTACATTGACTAATTTCGTCTTTGAGTGTTAAAGTTCTGATTTCTCAGGTGTCTTTGACAGAGTTGAAGACAGACAATCTTGTTCTTTTCTAGGTAGAATAGATTTGCAAATATATTCTTCCAAACCAACATTGCCACCTTCTTGGTACCAGTCTTCTATTTCTTCCTCATTGGTCTCCAAAAAACTGTCGCACTGGGATTTTAGTTGAGTGACTTCAGCAGATGGCTTATCCCACATCTCATACGGCATACCAAGATCTACCTTCACGCCTTTATTCCTATCAAAGTACCAAAACAAAACTCTTATAAATGGAGAACACCAGACCAACTTTTTCATTTCATATTTTTTAGCAGCGTAATTGGATAATGCGCAAAGCACATGAAATTGTGTGTATGTATACCCTACACGAGTTAATGAGTTTTAAGAATCTAGCTTAGTTATTCAAGAATAGCACATTATTAGATCTAACCTTAGTCCATGAAGAGTATTGAAAGTCTGACTTTGACCTCTGGCAAACCTGGTCCAATCTTTTCGCTCTTTATGAATGTTGTATTCAAGCATAGCTGGACACGTAGCTTCCACAGCCTCTTGAAGTCGTATTAAGCTCTTCGAGTAGAGTGTTGTTTTCTTGTTCTTACTATCCTGCAGGTAATTGTACCCAGTATCAATTACCTCCACGGACTTGAACTTGGAGTTGAGTTGGTGCTCCACTTCTGATGCGACGATCTTACATACTGAGAACATATAAATTCAAATTTCCACTTAATTAAGAAAGACTATATAAAAAGAAAAAGGTAAGCCGATTGAATACTATTTCAATTCAATATGCATGCATATGCACGCTGCATGGCATACCTTCACATTTGCTGGCATACTTGACTCCATAATTCTCATCTTCGAAATCTCCTTTCGCTTTCACCGCTTTATTCGGAACATCATTGTTTGACAGTGCTGCCAACACGTTAACCAGAACAATTAAAAGAGTAGCAGTGGTTGAAAGCAAAATATTCATGCTTTGGTTTGAATATCCCTAAGCCGGATTATGCTGGCGCTGTACAAGGTATTGTTGACAATCAGGTGCAAATTTCGAAGTTTAACAGAAAACTCCACTTTTCAAGTTCACTAGAAATACAGAGAATGTTTAATGTGCATTCACCTGAAACCTATAATCTATTCTGTTCGCCCAGTTATAAAGTGGAATAGCAATAGACAGTAAGAAATCCTTAACATCAAAATGTCTTCTTCGTGAAATTACATCCACATTTTTGTTCGATCGATTACTTTCACCAAATTGCCACTTTCTCTTCCAGTTCCAGTTGTAGCCACCCACAAACAGCCTGTACACGCACTTCAGCCTTATACTGATGTGGCAAACTTTGCGTAATTCATATAAATATTATATAATCTTCTACACTCCTCTTGTCCATTCCAGTTTAAGCAACTGGACTATATATGCAACAAATTGGGGCTCTGTTTTATTTGCGCTACGTTTTAGTTGTGCCAAGACAAGAACTTTCTTCGGTGACAGGATCAATTGTGGTGACCACAACTATGGGTATATAACAAGTGTGACAGAAACAGTTGTCTGTAGAGTATAGCTCAAATGATAAAAAACGTGCAGAATAGTAGAACATAAGGATCAAAGTTGTTTATATTTTTGGGCTCACACAAGCATATACTTTACTTGCTACAGCATTATTATGAAACTTATGATGAGCAATATGAGCATGTGTTGGTGTATGTGTATTGTAATATGTAAGGTATATTTGTACGGATTCTCCCAAAGCATATCCATTTGTGTGGGGTACACTGAAAAAGACTTGGAGCAAAACTCCCGATAATATAGGGAATACTACCATGTCAATCATTATAGCCAAGTACTATGGATGTTTTACTGGCAACTCCAGTCCAAATGAAAACTGTCCACTTACGCTTTCCAGTTTTGTACAGTAGTACTTAAAATAAATATTATAACACATGATTTGCATATTGTGCATGTCCAAATCTCCGCGTTATTGTTTAATCATATCAGCAATAAAAAGATGTTATATGCTTTAATAAAATCATATACTTTTACATTAAATATACTGATTTTTGTAAATTTCATACAATGTTGTAGTTGTTTAATCCGATCATAAAATTAGTGCAGTAATAATCATAATTTTTTATATTTACAAGGATGCCAACTATACGGGCAAAAATGTACATAATGTTCTCTGTCACTTGAATTTTGACAATTCAATTCAACCCGGACCAAAATTTTCATGCATTTTTAATTGGGCATTTGGCACATATTTCATCATGCATAGAAAAGCACGACGTTTTCCCAAACTTCGAATACACAGTACAGTAAAAGGAAAATGGAAGCCAGTGGCGCGCTTTTAGATTTTTGAATCCTTCAAAAGTCCCAGGTTTTATCTGAACAACACGAAGCAACAAAGAAAAGAAAATTGTTGGGTGTGCTGGAATGCTTGTTTGTGTTCATGCATTTTAGTTCACACCAGCATGACTTTTTATTGGAAAACGTACTTTTACATTTAGCTTTTGTTGTGTGAATTAAATACATCAATATAATTAACTACCTATTCGTCCATAATTTAGGAGACTTGGGGTTTTTTTTTTACTATTTTTCAAATTCCGTAGTTGTTTTTATTTGTTCTAATCGCAATTTATTAAAATGTTAAATACAAAAAGCTTTGTTCGAAATGCTAAACAAGATAGGCTCGAAGATTTGTCAATTTTAACCGGTCGTGTGGAACGTGAAAGCAAAAAGAATGAAAGACCCCGACGGGTAAAAGTAGGAGACAAATTATTAAAAACCCATTTCATCAGTGCGCGAGTGAACGCAATGAACGTTCTAGCAGACAACAGCGCCATAACTTCAGACGAGACTACTTCAACTGACTCATCAGCTTATTTTAATAATATCGAAAACCCCGACACTGAAAACGTTCAACCTTCATTGTTTGATCTACAGCAGTCAGTTACATCCCCAATTACTCCGAATCTGAAAATCGGCAGCTCTTTGCCCTCGGAAATACCAATGACGATAAGCTCGGCGCCTATCCTTATCAAATCTACTTTTATCAGTACCAGCGGTTCTTCCAAAAAACATGCTTTTAAACCATTATCTGAAAATCGGGCTAATATTTGTAAACAGTCGGAAACTCAGTATTGGTCGGCATTTAGTGAAACTTTGAAACGGAAACCAAAGAAATCATCAAGGACTTCAGCAACAGTTTTCAAGATGGATTCTGTATGCCCTCAAACAACAGGGAAAGGGAAATCCTCTTGGAATGTGTGTTCAAGCTACCCAATTACACGCTGTGACGCCTCACTAGTTCACCATGAAATCTTCACTGACCCGGCATTATCAGGAAGAAGTACCAGGTTAATTTTGAACCACTTTTTATGCCACCATTCAGTAAATCTGTTGGTTCGTTGTTTGATGCATGCGAAATTGGTCGGCATATGGGCATATCCTTGTATATTATGTAATTTATATAATTAGCTAATTTATCCATACACATGCAAAAAGCAGTATGGTGGTACTTGTGTTTCTGTGGATTGAGTTTAGCGTTTCGAATATAGTATATGCAGTTCTGAAAAGGAAACAATAATTAATTTGTGAAATGCTTTTGGTGTATTTGCAAACGTATTGTTAGTTGTGGAAGTACTCCAGCAAACGAATACAACAGCAACAATCCATACGTCAACGGTCGCCTTGTCCCATCATTGCTTCAAGCAGTTAAGCTACCTCCCAGCAGTACATCTAATAATCAAGGAAACTTTCTTGCTTCAGAAAGTGAAAAGGGTTCCAAAAAGCCGGATTATGCTGGCGTTGTGCAAGGTGAATGGATCTCTCGAGAACAACTTGGCGGCGATGCACGGATTACAAAAAAGTATTCAATTGCTCAGATAATGGATATTTTGTGTGGCTATTTGTAAAATAAAATAAATAAGTACTTGAATAATTTATTAAAGCATCGGATTAAAGATTGTGTTATAACGAGGTACATATATATGTACACAATCTAAAGGTTATATAATCTAAGATAGAGATTTACAAAGTGCAAATCGAAACACAACACAACACACTTTGTCATTAAGAAATGCAAGGAAGCAATTATTTCTATTTCTTCCTAAGAATCTTAATTCGTGGGACATAGCATAAATGTATATAAACGACTTTGGTTCTGGGTTTTTACTAACTAAACGTGTATATCTGTATTCTGTAACATCCGTAAGATAAGTTATAAATCTCATTCAAATCTCATAAAATTCACAGTTGCATATTTCTATATCGTTTTATTTTATTAAATAGAGAACTTAAATAGATTTGATTTACACCAAGTTTGGTTTCTTTTTCTTGTACGTATATAGGTATCTCGAAAAAAAGTTTACAAGAAATGAGCATCCAGTGATTTACAAAACATTCAATTTTTCTTTTTTGCCATTTGCCTCTCACTAAGTCACAAACATTTCATATTAACACCACATAGAATCTTTGAAAGTAAAACTTCAGTTAACTCCAGTGAAGTTAACCTATCGCCATGTAGTATTCATTTGATGTTTGACGACTTCTAATTCACAGGGACGCGCATCTTATATTCAGTAAAGTGCTGGCATTTAAACTTTTTTAAAAATCTGCCAGTAAAAGCCCAGTCTTAAAAATGAAGGGAGGATACGTATACCTAAATGAATTAAAACTGAATTTGTTTACAATCCAAGTCAGAGTAATATATATCATTCAAATCATTCATTTCCATTTGATTATCTCCCATATTCAGCTGCTGTGGAGAGATAACTCCGACTGGATTCATTCCAACAATTAGATTGGATAGGACACCACCACTGTTGTTACAGTTGCTTATATTTAATGCATTGTTTGCAATTATAGATGCATCGTTGTGAACAAGGGACTCCGTATCACCAGTGGTGGGGATTGGTGGGAGTGGAGCAGGCTGACGTCGTTTGTGGTTTACTACGTATTGATTTGTTGGTGTCGATGCCATTCCTCCTCCAGTGTTCATCATCATAGGCAAAATTAGCATTGCTGAAGGAGTTCCAGGTATTCCGACTGGAATCATTTGTGGAGGTTGCTGGGTGGAAACTGGGTCAAGCTCGGCATAAACGTTTCCTCCAGTTGTATTGATACTTAGAGTCGAAGCTGATGGAGCGGAAGGATTCACTGTCGTGCAAGCAGTAAGACTTGTAGTGGTAGCGGGAGATGGTACAGTTGCAGCAGTAGTTACTCCCGAAGTGGCAGAGGAATCCGAGCACATCATCATCATTGATGAAGGACACTCACAGTAAGTGTTATTAGTCATAGATTGCCCTCCACTACGCAAATGACTTCCATTGTGAGAAATTGCATTAGCAGCGTTGTGTGGGTAGATATTCCGACGACTGATAAAGCTGGAGCTAGAAAGTCTTTTTTGCAAATTCTGCAAAGCTGATCCAGAGCCTAGGGAAGCAGTCCTTGATCTGCGGCGACCGTCTGGAGATGCTGATATATTCTGCAGAATGAGAGGAGTGCGAAGCTCCCAATGCTTTCGAGATAATTCTAAAATATAAATAAATACCATCAACATATTTAGTGATTAGACTAGTAAAAGTTCGAATTCATCAAGCAAGTAAAAATGTAAAAAAAACTGGTAAAAATGTGTTACCAGCTATCCACATATTGTGAATATAATTTTAAAATTAAACCTTTCACGTTTTTCCTTACCCTCCATTCTGGCAGCGAAACCATTTCCTCCAAATCAATGTAATCGCAGACCCCACAGCTGCAGAGACCACAGCCACAATGAGCAAAATGAGAGTCAAATTTTGTGAAGGTGATAATAGACCTCCCGTAGTACCTCCGGCAGAATTCCCAAACTGTTTATGAAGTGGATCTAAGGCTATGTCCAATTTTGAGCAAAAGTCACAATAAAACGTGCTATTCAACTTATTGTCCTCAAAATAATAGGAGAGAATCGGTGGAGGTGGGGGGAGTCTCGGGGGTATCGGGAACTCTTCATTACAAAATTCTATTAATGTACCACAAGTCATGGTGGTTGGCTTTTATTGTATTGGGGATAATAATGATGGCAAGTGCTGATGAATATAATAATGACTCTTGCTACTGGTGGTGGTTACGAAGCAGGAAGGAGCAAACACTGCATACATTTGTATTGTTAACGTTTCACAAAAAATACCACACAAATTGTCAGTTTCAAAAAGGCCTTATCTAATACCAGGAATGGCTCCTTCACGACAGTAATTTAAGTAGGATTTATTTTGAAATCATGAGTCCATGAATTATGACAAATGTAATGCTATAATAAGCACACAATCACTATTATTATATATTTATTTTCAACAAATCATCTTTCTTTCAGTGATTATAAAAATATCTTTGCATTTGTGCATAACATGAGAATACTCATGAATGCATAAAAATCTACTCCGAGGGTATTTTTTATTGCTGTCTTGTCTCTCTGTCCATTACATTGCTGCGGTTAGGGTTTTCTGGTTTTTGTATAATGATAATAATGCAGGCCGATCAACATGATGTTGATAATGATGCTGTGGTGGTGGTTGTTTGAGCAATTGCATTACAACAGGTGGTATTTTTATTATACGGAGAAGGTAAGTCTGTTTATTGTTGTCTTCTCTACATGAAGTATCATGCACAGGGTTGAGGGGTGCATCCACCCCTTATGTTGTACGAATACATTAAGTTAACAATTCTTCCCACCGTCATAGGTACAATATCCAGTGTATAGTTGGAAAGGTGTTGTTGATGAGAAAAATTAAAATATGCATGTGCTAGTATAGGAATTCCACCCTGGTTGCCCTCACCATGTTGACGTTTGCTGATAAAGTGAGTTTTAACAAGTGAGAACATACCAGAGTAAAAGGTGAATGGGGTGAAGGAGTCAGATAAGCATAATGTATTAAAGAGACAAACAATATCCTCTCCTGTACGTACGACGGATGAAATAATAATCCTATTCGAAAAGCAAATTCAAATTACAAAAATGCATTTAACTTAATACAAGAATTTCGATCCTCGGATTAAAGAGAACATTAACAACTTCTCCGAAGTCCATCTGATCTAATACGAGTTGTACCAAAGCAAAGGTTGAATGCTTATTTAAAATACATTGTCTATGTTAGCATATAACTACTAATATCTATCTTGTCATTTGTTTTCTACTTGTGAGAAAACGTGCTATATTGCTCGACTATGAATATTTTCAAGTATCACACACGCATACCAACCAACAATCCTCCCGAGTCGGAAATGGGGTAAAGAGGCAAAGCAATTACTTGAGCGTAGCATAATAAAAGCCACAACTTTGTTAGCGACTTTAATTTCATAGGCAGTTTCCATTAAAAATTCTCCGTGGGAAACCTCTTTAATTCTGCTTCTTCGACCGTATTTCTGATTCGATGAGCATCAATGTGCGCTCAGCTAGGGTACAGGTAAGTCATGATGATTATTGCTTTGCATTTTGAGATTTTCGCGGTGTGTTATTACTATTACCTTATAACAACATCGTTTCATACTTAAGATGTGTATCATGATTCGAATTGCCTTAGCACAAACTTTATATTTTACTAATTCTCAGAAAATAACTTACCTTTGCAGACATTTGTAAGATATTATCAGACCGAATAGCATTTTCTAGCTAAAAGCTCAATGTAATGATGATACTGGGAGAATGTTGGCAAATCTCTTCAAAAATATTTGACAACTTACATCCGTTAATTTAAAATGTAGTTAAGTCGCGGAACGTGAAATAAGGGGATGGATTTAACTAGACATATGCAAGTGTGTGTAGCAGGTATTATTCCTACCAGCTTTGTTTTAAATACTTTGTTCGCATTGTGTAATGTAAAGCCACAAAAGAGCAGAGGAAAGTTCAAGTGAAGAAACAAGTCAAGGAACGAATACACAGAAACAAAATGGTGATGAGCATTTTAAAACACTTGTATTCTTTTCTTCCTCCATCCTCTGCCTCTCTAAAAATCTTGACTCTTTAAGGAAATAAACTCATGTTCGTTTACACATTTTATAAAAAAAAGCATTTCTGTACGAATCTCTAATTCCGATTTATATACGGATGTAATACATTCAATTCAGCTATTCAGCATCCTTGTAATCAGGTTTCCTACTCCCTTTTAACTTTCTCAACAAAGTTAGATTGCGCTTTTACATTAGCTTCTCTTTGTTCTCGGTTTAGTGATCGCTCCTTAAGAATTTCATGGGACTACACTTACAGTGGTACGATAGTGAGTAGGGTGCAATGCAATGTGGATGTGCAGGTGCGTGTTACCTTGTGTAGTGTAAAATCAGAGGAACTAAAACTCCATCATCTCACGAAGCTGTAACATCAAGAAATTCTTTTTTCATTATCAATTTTCAATGAGCTCATCTACCGTAGGAAGAAGTGAATAGAAAAGCTAACAATGAACAAATGAGTAAAATGTGACAACGAAGCTGAAGACTGTTTTTACTTAAAGGACAAACAAAATGCCACACTAGACCGATTGTGAATTTGGACAAAAACGAAATATATAATGAGATTGCAATGCATGCAAAATGTTTGCAAGTTGGGAATAAGTCAAAATTCGGAATTTAAAGCTGAAACTGATTGTGTGTAAAAAGGCAGAGCTGGGTAAAAAATGTGACGCTCGAAGAATTTAGGAATCTTGTCTTGATATATGTATATAAATCTCATGGGCATAAAACATGAAACATCCAGCTAGAGTTGGTGGTTTCACGGCTTCGTTGGTATATTAAACATACTAATGAACTTTCATCAATTTTTCATTTTGGCATAATATGGCTAGAGGCATGCAGATTTCCACTTGAGCTTGGGACTAAGCCGACTTACTTTTTTTAAATCATCCTCATACACATATTTTGTATGAGTTCATGTTTTAGAAGTGAGAATTGAATTACAATCAAGATACGCCATTTTTTCTCAATATCATCTCTTTTAATATGATTATCAGTTGTGGACACGTTAGTTTTATTTGTTTACATTTTGTAAAAAAAATATTAATGAAATTATACTTTAACGTTTACTACACGTGAATTGTATAATTTTCATCAAATAACAAACAACTTAACTGAACCCCTAAAATTGTATTGTCGTTAGTATAAATACCTTTATCTGGATTAATTTAATGTACATTTGTTAATATATGGACATTGAGTTCGTCTGGTGATTTTTTACATAACACAACTAAAATTAATCAAACAAGTCACACTTTCAACAACAATCCTTATATAACACATAATTGAAAGCAGCATCAGTTCCCATAAGAAGTCTCCTCTTTTCACAATTTTTTATTACATAATAATAACAACGACTAACGACCAACACGAGACAAAACAATCCCTCACCTCACTCATACTCCCTCACATTACCTATTACTGATTCATCGTGATTCATGATTCGTGTGATTTAGGATTTAGATAGCCCTTCTCCTACCATCCTGTAACCCAACCTATGTAAGTATTACTCTATTAATTTAGTATTCTATGCGTGTGAGTGAACAGAGTTATTGGTCTTAAACATTACGTAATGAAACAGTAAAAACAATGTTTCTGTGATTAGTACAGGTGTGTTAAGTAAGTACAAAACTTAAGTAAGTTTTAAGTAAGTAGCAGTGGTTAAAAGACTAGTTAGCATTTGGTAAGTTTTGTTAAGGACTTCTCCTTCTTCAACTTCATTTATAAAAAAATATTAATATGTGGCTTATGAATTATCATCAAACAATGATACCTATTTCCTCGTGTGTCTTTAAGTATTTTGTTCTGCATTCAAAAGCCTTCGGAAATCTTGCCCGTGGGTTGGCTTTTTTCATTTGGTGAAATATATACTCGGTTACTTCAGTACCGTATGCATATTATATTGCTGTAATGGACGATGAATCCTTCACCCAGAAAGACACGTTATCCATATGCATGCCTTTGATGATGAATAGTAATGATGGTAATAAGCCATTCTTCTCTTCCTTCCTATTTCCCTCAAATATAAAGGTTGCCATTTCGTAATTGAAAATTCCGTACGCAGCTGACTAAAAAAATTATTGTTCTTGAAGGCACCACCCCTCCTCCGTCCGCATGCTGTATTAATAATGGTAATAGTGGTAAGTAATAATAATAAATTTGCAATACTAATGGCCTTCTTGGCTTCTTTACGAGTTTCTTTTTCCTCTAGCACGATCTTAACACCAGGGTCGTTGCAAGTACACCAGTTGTGAGAAAGCTTAGAAAGAGGAGAATTGCATAAGAGGGATTTGTTGAAGTCGATGAAAGGGATTTGTTAGCTGCTACGAAGTTTACATGGTTTGCATCTGGCTCCCGTGCCTTGCGAAGTAATGAGAACATTGCATTGTTGTTGGATTGATATGGGTGATACTTAAGTATGTAAGGATTCATCTCGGTGTCGTCGTCGAGCTCGGATTTCGCCATTCGGATCAGGGTGGTCATCTGAACTTCGTAGAGACGATTTTGTTCTTCGGACATAGATGATGGTACATCCCGTCTTCTTCTTCCGTAGCCTTTCTGCCCATTACTGCAGTCAGTCTGGATATTAAGAGTTAACAATTATGAGATCGTCGAAACTTAACCCAAAAATTAATGATGCGCATAAACATCCGTCACTAGAATGTTCAACTCTCCAAAAAAATTCGATATTTTCTTACCGGTTCACAAGAATTCAAACAAACATTTACAGTTCCTCTGAACAAAACATAATTGGAGTCAGGAAACTTGAACGCTTTGAACTGGGCCGTTAGTAGATCACTATCCGTGGTCTTGAAGTTCTCGAAAAGGTACGGATCTACAGAACACCTGAAACGAACAAAATACACATCCGTATAAATGTATTTGTCCGAGCTCAATACAAAACTGGTCCTAATTACTCGAAAACGGAAGTTAGTTGTCACTTTAAAAACTTCCTTGTCAGCTGTGCACACACTTCAATTCAAAGTCCATAAAGCTGCTAGTTTACCATCAATCCATCACATTACATTCACACAACTCTTATTCATTTGTGCCTTTTGTGCGCATGCAGACAGCTCTTATGCAATTTTTTTCGTTCACTCGTCCATCGCATTTCATTCATCATCATTGTACAACATTGCACCAATTTTTTATACTTCTCCTCGCTCACTTACCCGTTGAGCATAATGATCTCATCCTGTGCAGCATTGTCAGTCACATCCATTTGCGACATGAGAATCCCATAAATCTCTCTACTGGCTTGATCATCAATTGCCACGTCCATAGTGAGCGGAGTGCCTGGCTGAACAAGGAGCTCGTGACCTATGACCCGTCCTTCCTGCTTTACACGCATCGTCAGCATTGGGTCAGGAGCTCTACCCTCGTGTACACCGTCCAAACTCAAGACTCTGTTTTTCGTCCACGAAGAAATAAAAAACGGATCCAAAAATATACCGCAACATTAGCACTGGCATATTACGTAAAGAAATAGAACATTTTTCATGCAATTTTACGTCAAGCAGTGATAGGAATAGGAACTGTGGAAAATAATAGCGCTGGTAATCAGGACGAAACGAATGTTCATGGGATGGGTAGATTATACGTACGTGATGCTTCGAACCCTATAAAATCATGACTAATAATGTCATTAGTTTTTATCATAATCATCATCATCATTGTTTTGTCAATTTTCTTCTCTGGGCTAGTATGAGCATGTGTGCATTTTTTACACACTCTAACTTGAGGTTCGTTTCAGTCTGTTAGATTATGTGAGATTTTTACCCACAACTAAGAAGTGGAAGACTTGAGGAGGAGGATGAGCGGACGACAAACAGTATAGTACACGTTAGTTTAAAGTTTGCATAGGTAATACTTTTTTATGGGTAGTGTGTAGCTGCTGCTTTCCTTGCAATAAAAAAACAGAACTGAAAATTGGATAATAAAACCTCATACGTGCATAAGAGAGGTATTTAGAATAAAAAATTCCCAGAGTATGATTTGCCCTGCAATATGGCTAATACATAGTTATACATCACAGATAGAACTTAACAACTTCATCCGTTTTTCTGACTGAATGACTGACTTTGTGTGAATACTCTATTTGAAAAAATGGGCATGCAAGCAGCTTATCCATATATCACGTTAGCCTGGTTGCTGTACCATCGCCACACTCGCGTAAAATGAAATGTTAAGCTAACACCAAACACCACCAACAGCTTACAACTTACAAGTCACATCGAATGAGAGCCTCCGGTCATGGTAAACTAAGCATTTTTTCTCATTGTTGAGGAAGGAATAAAAAAAAGCATGTAGTTGTATGAAAATTCATACAAACATACAGCTCATCTATCTATCTCCCACTCCTAATCTCATATGACACCGTAAACTTTGCAAGAAGTACTAAAATAATTCCGCCATGCATCCGTCCGTTTGCCACAACCTTGCATTAAGTCCATGACTGAGGCTGCTTGTGGTGCACATTAGTTCGAGATTGCGGAGAGATGCATACGAATATTCTTTAAAAAGTTGCCCTGCAAATAAAGTGCTACAGCATTTCATGTTCTATAGCACACATCATTGTCGCAGATATATGGTTGCGTTAATACTTATTATATTATAATAACAATAAAGCATCATCGTCATCATCATTTAGGGATAATGTATGTACCAGTCTAAAACGCCTAACGGGTCTGAGGCTGTAACTTAACCTTGGTGCTTTGGAAGGCAAAGCCTTAAGAAAAGTAGGTACGATCCACATGTGATGATATAATAGAATTTGGATTTTTTATTGTGAAACTGCGCAGGAAGGGCACATTTTTTTCAGTGGATGAAGCTATACACATACACTCGATTATAGTGCGGTCGTAGTAAATATGTATTGAATACTATGGTTCGTGGTGCTGGTGACGGTTGATGAGTATGAATGAAAAATGGGATGATGATATGGATATTTTATGGATGGATGTCCTCCTTCATGTTCATCCCCTTTTAGTGGTACATAAATGTATATACATAAAAATCCGCTTACCGTCGGTTTTTTTCTCGTTTTTTTCGACATGGTTAATGAGATCATACTGTTTCTATGAGAGGACTACTGACAAAAGTGCTGCTTTCTCGGATGAAATTTTTTCTCATGAAATTAACATCGGTTGAGTGTGACAACCGCGTAAATTGCAATGGTTACTGGCATAATCATGGTTGATGGTCTCCCTCGGCTTTTTCAATGGGATAATGCGAAACGTCCTCATTTACTGAATTTTCTGACACTTGTGCCAATTACACGAGCAATGAAAAAATACATGGCATACTCGAGAATTTCGTTTAAAACTCCTATGTATGTATGGAGCCGGTTACCCCTTAGATAAGAGATTCTATCTTTTCATTCGCTTTTGATGAAGTACAAATACACTAATTGTAAGTGCAACAATTACGCGCGTAAAGGCATCCCACCTTCATAAGAACAAAATCATCATGTGGCACCATAACATTACCATTGTTTTGAGACAATTCCATTCTCCAAAGTTCATTATCTGATAAGTTATCGACATTTGAGAAACACACTGTTCATTAATTCTGTCCAGCTTTCGATCACATCTGCAATCTTGATCAGGACAAGTAATGTATGCTTTTAAAATCCTAATGATAATTCAATGATGATGATATGCAGACATTAGAGGAGTAAACTCTTGCTCAACGACATTCACAACTAATTTGGAAATACTTAAACTTTTCACTCCATTAATTGCAATGTCAAAGTCTTCCTGCATATACATAACTGTCATTCCTGTTGAGCTAGCTTGTCTCTTCTTTTTCACAGATTATCACTTTGCTTCATGGTAAGTTGACGAACAACAACAAGCTCATCACACACGCGTGTTCAATAATTGCTCATTTTGTCACTCTACCTAATATAACCTTTCCAAGTCTGTCTGTATAATGATACGGTAGAAGATAATATTCAAGTGCATGACATGAAATAAACAGTTGACGTTAACAGTTGCATTACTCACTTGCAAATCCGAAAAAGGCGTGTACACAACTGATTAAACAGTTTTTATCATCTTTAGCACAAAAAAAAACTGCTTCTGTAATTTACATGCCAAGCAAAATTGTCATCCTGAGCCTTTAAAAGAGGACATTGATGAATTCCTGCTTGTACGCATATCTGCATCAAAAGGTATAAAACAAGTAATTTATGATGGAAGAAGGATCACGTTACTTTATCAAAACTCGAAGGGGATGAAAGCAGTACTTTTTATAAGAATAAGAATGTCAACCGACTGTATCGTACGAAACATGCCATGCGTCATAACTTGGTTTTTGTATGCAAATGATGGCAGGAAAATAAAAAAGGAAGTACAGCAAGCAGTTATTAGAATGGGGAAGGTAATAGGTAAAGCAAGTGTAAATGGGTTGACTTACTCAGGCTCCTGGAAACCAGCCGGTAGAACATCGCGTCTAATCCTGTTATTATGGTTGAACGCGGTTAGATTGGCAAATTGGCATTTGATCAGTACGGTTTGTGTGTTATAAACATAGTTTTCATCATCCGTGACAGCAGGAGCAATAACATCGGATGGTGATGATGTGGTTGCGTTTTCATTGTTGATGTTTACAGCCTCCTCAGCTTTCTCAAGCACAACAACATCCAAGCGATTGTAATATGTTCGAGTGCCCTATGATATTACATGAGAAATGAAAGAAAAAAATTATCATCAGATCTTCTTAGATATCGCGACACAACTATCAGGAGGAATGTGATAGATATTCCGAACTTAATACTGTAAGCTTAGTCAGAGTTCTACGTAAACTTCGACAAACACAATTTTATTTTTTACAAAATACCAACAAAACGAGCAGTAGAGATTTTAAACATGTGTATTTCTTAAAGAAAAACAGAAACAGAGTTTTCATGTGAAATCAGTGAACAGTAAAGTGAAATTATACCGCAAAATGGATACGCATGAAAGCTATTAACTATTACTGACTGTAACTGCCTATCCGTGTATGCATGCCTGTTTGTAGGTATTACACATTACAACTTTACTAGTATCACTCCCTACAACAGGGAAGACAGGTTGGTCTGAAGCATCATTCAAAACTAACCATCAAACAACCGGAAGTATTTATCATGTTTCTGTGTGTTTTATACTGTATCAGTGCGAGGCTCTCAGAGAAAATATGTGTGCTAAAGTCACACCAACAACAGTATCAATGCATTTCAGCTCTTGGTTGAATATTAAGAGAAAAACAGCACATGTGACCATAAAATTATGAAAAACTGCTCTGCTTGCTTCACTGAACTGGTTACCACTACATACTCATTTACCTGTGTTCAGTGAGAGAGGATGACGCTTTGGTTGGTATTGGCATAATTATAATGACAGTCTAACGACCCAACTAACAATTGTGGAATAGTGTATTAAATAATATTTCTCTTTCCATAACATATAGTAGTTTTATTATTTGGCTCATAAAGTTATAGATATGAATCATTTCATCAGAAATAACGAAATATAGGGAACGGAAAGGATTATTTTTTCAAACTTACGGTTATTTTGTTAATGATGAGATTTGTACCACACCGGTAAAATGTCAAGTCACTCAATGACAACTTGAATTGCATGTGCTGACCTTTGTTTGGCCCGGTGTTGGTAGATGAGCAGGATGGATCTGTGAAAACATCAACAATTTCATTATTGTTATTTAGGGCTAAATAAATCCTTGAAATCAGAAACACAAAGGATTGCTCTTAATTTTAATTAAAGAACTTTGGGTGCGTCGTAAGATGCAACATACAATTTGGCAAGCTAACTAGTTCTAGCGGAGATTTACGCAGGATCTTAATTAGAATCAAGAAGTAACAGAATCTTTCTTGTAAACTGAAGGATTCTTATATTTCCAGTTTGTGATCATAACTCTTGTTTTTCCCTTGCGTTTCAATTTATAATAAAACATTTAACATAATTTAACAACCGTTTTCTGCCAATTTTTACTCATACATGGTGTCATACGCTCTTTTGTTATAATTTTTATACAGGAAGTAACAAAATGGTTGAACCTGACAGAATTCACAGAGAGATACGTTAGTTAGGTTACGGATAATTTTCGAATAAACAAACATACCAACTACATTTATAACTTGTGAAAGTATGTGCATTTAAGGTATAAATACCGATGATTTTATGCTGGGAGTTAGAAAAGGAAAAGGAGCACAGGTTAAGCAGGTTATGTCAGTAATAAATACAAATTTTCACTGCTCAAAAAGCAAAAAAAAACTAGGAAAGAGGCAAAAATTTAAATTGCTAAGCGGAAAACCTGCTAATTTCCTGTTTCATATACGAATTAATTTAAAAATATAATACGTTCTAACTCATTTAAGTATAGCAGTGTGGGTGTATAATAAATGAAAACTAACAGGTTATATTACTGGGTTTCTGTAAAAAAAATATTACGGATCTGCATCGTATGTATATTATTCACACGCATTATATACGCCTTGCATAGTACGTACGTACCTGGATAATTCTTCAACCCTTGAAGGTAAGCCTCGGTGATCAAATGAGATGATGAGCTTAAAACATCCACAACCATCTCATTTTCATTGCATGTCACTCGTGTGGAAAACGATGGCTGAGCTGCTATGTAATATAAAAAAAAATAAACAATTTAATACTTGAATCATTCCATGTTTCTTATCATCCATTTCTGCACATTGCACATCTATTGTAAGAAAATCCAATAGTTTGTATGTAGTTCGTCCGGGTTTGTTCAGTACCAGAGTTACAAGTGGTTTTTCAGTTTACGTTTTTGCTGCTTATTATAATAACATAACCAACAATTGCATCGAGAGAGACTCATTAAAGTCCCAAAAATGCTTAAAATGTGTTGCACGAGATGTTCAGTTCAAAGCAACCTATTTGTTGAGCAATGCATTTTATTGCAGAAGCAGACAGGAAGTTTGGCTTAATACATAATTAAATTTTCTGTCAGGGGAAATCTACTCACATAAAAACTCACCCTCACCCTTTCTATTTACAACCGGGTGGAAAAATATAGGAAGCGAAATTCGAGAGAACATAAAAATGTGAAATATATAATAGCTAACTAACGATGAGAGAACAGTTTTTGTGGGATGATCTGTATGCGTCTGTACTACTTGTGTGTACCTGCTCCGATTTATCTGCAATTGCCCTCATCCATACAGATTCCTCTTCCTATCAGATTCAAAATGCTCATCCAAACATAGGAAAAATAATGATAACCGTGAGGCGCAACAATATCAGAAAAAATGTTGCTCATCGAGCCGAACCAGGAGTTCTTTCTATTACATCATATTGAAGTAGGGAAAACGGGTAGCAGATTTAACTTTTCATTTTCTTTGAGCCAAAAAAGATACTTATCATCTTCAGTAATCTTGCGTCTTGGGTATATCTCATATTGTTTTCGCGATATTACATACTCAAAAGCACCTATATGAAAACCTTATTAGTTCTATTTTATAATACTCTGCTTCTTAAAAGTTGATTTTACAGTTTTAGTACGCACTCATCACAAATCATCTTATCAAGATAATACACGGTGCGGCTCCAAGCTACCAAATGCTTCTGCACTGCGGTAAAAATTCGCATAGCATTCTAGAAGCATTTTTTCATCTCTCTTTTCACGGATTTTCCTCTCGATCCCATTCCGAAGAGAAATAAGAGTAATGAACGTCAAACATGATGAAGCTTGTGTATTACCTTTCTTATAGTTTGCAAAAAAAGAACCGTACACTTTTACTTTATAGCTTGATGATGATGAACGAGAAAAATTGGAATAATAATAGAACCACAACAGAAAACAAAACTGTACTAGAGATGCAAACCCATGCATTAGTTTGAATTAAGACAGATCCTTCTATGATACAATTACATTCACCTGCACAATTAAAATCGAATGCCATGCAAGGCCAAAAAGGATGTATACTAAAGATATCCTTTCCAATTTTTTGTTTTGAGAATCTAAATCCTCTTATGTAAACTCATAAAGATAGCCGAGCCACGTCTGGCGTACGTGTACATATTTGGAGGATGCAAGTTGCAAACATTTTGCGTAGGAAACAGAGTTTATGAGAGGATTGCAGTTCATGCTAAGCAAGAACGCATGTTTTTTAAATCAAATTTTGTACAGCTTTAAACAAGATGAATTTATACTCAACTCCTTGAATTAGATCAGACTTCATTGTCTTTTATCATATTCGTCTATACTTTATCTTATGGTTTTATGCATGGAATTGTGAGTGAGTTGCTTCTTTCTCTTCCGTGATTTTAGGAGGAATGACTTGACCAAAGTCAAAGTCAACGATAATGATAGTGAATACAAGGAATATAATAACTGAAAAATGGAAAAAGGATTACAACTCTGATGACTTGACTAACACCTTTCTAAATTCCTAAAAGTTAATCCTACATGAATTTTTTCTGTGTATTTTGCCATTCTACATTGCATATTTGGAGATTGCCGTAAATTGCATGACATGCATATGAACTGTTTAGAAGTTTGAGAGAAGAAATTGCTTAAAATGCGAGGTCCTGTTTCGTCAAAGAGACTCCCTTTTACTACACTTTGCAACTAGAGATGATATGCATAAAAAATGAGTAGTATTTCTACACTCACAATGCTTCATCCATCAACCCATTATTTTCATACCACAAAAGTTACACAGGCTGTCCATGAGAATGACGGCCTAAATCTTTCAAAACCCTTTTTTCGTCAGCGTCATCCCTCTGTGTCCTCCTCATGACGATCATTAGAAATAAGAGATCACCACAAAATATCCTTTACAGACGACAAAGCAACCCTAAAAAATACGAACTGGGCTGCCCACACGGCTGATGACCATTTATGCCGAGGCTTCACAGGAGATAGGTAAGTAAGGTCAAGCCTTACAGCAATAGTCATACAAGTGCATCATGTAATATTCATAAAACACATTTTTTTATCCCTGTATGTAAAATGCAGCCTGGCCTAAGTTAACGATGAAGATTATCATAACATTTTACGTATCAACGTACATATATTTTTGTTTTGTAGAATGGTCTCTAGCTTACTTCACTTAACTAACTCTTGTTATGCATAACTCTGTAGGGTATATAAAAAATATTGGCTATAACGTGCATAAAAAATACCGAGAGACCTAGCCCTATTTCTCAACCATTTTTCTCGCTTCAATAATTGCATCTGGGGAGCACACAGCCTTTTACTTTTATGCTCTTGCTCATCCACCAATAATGATATACATAATGTATATTTAAGCAGACTACCTACAACCTAAGGAATAATAATATTCGAACTTGTTTGGAACAAAAACTACTACACAATTCCAACTCCATCGTAAGACAGCTATTCCACGGTCACTAGGAATGAGAATCCACACAAGTAACTATCCTATGCACGGTGGTCGTGGTAAGGTGAATGTGGTATGGGATGACGTAGTCTATATATAAAAATGCATCATTCCTAATCAAATGACATGACTGATTAGCTCACCTTTTTGCTGTTTCTCCCTCTCCGTAACAATCTCTTGTGTCCTCGAGGATAAATTTTTGGCGTCAGTAGTGGTAGCTACTGTTGTACTTGTTGTAGCACTAGTTGAAGACACAATTGGAACCTCATCTGACCTTGTAGATGTTGATGTTGATACGAATTCCATTTCTTTTGACTCATGATGCGGATTACTATCTGGATGATAATAGAAATCCTTTGCTAAAGATGACTTTGAAATGCACACTAGGGACAAAAGCAAAAATGCTGTCCTTGTCAAAACCGGGATATCACTGGATTTCCTCATAGCCCCCATTGTGATACCGATAAACTCTACGGAATCTTGAATTCCAGCACAATCCACTAAAAATATTTCTACAAAGATGAACGCTGTGCTACGCCGTTTTCAAACAGCGCAGCGGAGATTTTGAAATAAGACGAGTTTCACTGCCACCACTAGCAGTAATGATTGTATGACTGCTAACTACAGACTGCTGCACACTGACACAGTCACTTTGTTTCCATCCAATGGGTGATTTGCATTCAACAAGAAAAAGGTGCAATTAGTGAAGGAGAAGGAGTAGTGGAAAAAGCGTGCTTTTAATAACCGCCTTCACTTTTTAACGGAGTATTTCAAACAAAAAACCTGAAACAGGATTATTTTTCAGCCAAAACTATCAATTACCCGTCCCTCATCCGTTTGATTGAGATACTATTTACAAACTTGATTTCACTCTGATGCACCTCCACCATTTAAAAGACCATTATTAGCTTTTCCATTGTTTCAAAGAGTTGATTACCGGCCGAGTGTCGAAATGTTGAGTGTCATTCCCACGAAAGGTATTCCAACCGAAGAAGTAGTGTCTTTCTGAATTGACTACTGTATGCAGGAAATAGCCTTTCAATTGATGTTGATAATTAACACATCACTTTACCAATCTCTACAGACTTGGGGTGCAACACACAAACACAACTAACCACTGATATCTCTTCCCTATCACGCTAATAACCACTAATATTAGCTAACAGCAGTATCGACATCGGCTAATAACACGAGAAATCAACAATGTTGATGAGGAATATGAGGATGACATGGAAGATACTTTATTGAGAAGCAACAGGCATGTCATAAGTGGACGATATTTGTTTGAAGAACGGTCTCCTAGGCTGGGAGTTGCATGAAAACACACCGACAGACGGTATACAATACGTCCGTTCTTCGGGCTTCCTTGCACTTCACTACTGCTGTTCGTATTGTTGCGGATGATGATAATATGATGGAGTTGAAGGGAACTTGAAGAATACACACTCTTTAAGCTATTGTTGTGGTCTGTTCTCCTCGTTCAGTGTCGTGTCTCGTGGTTGAAAATGAAGGGAATATGTGAAGAAGAGAGAAAAAATAGGCAGACTGTGATGAATAAAAATGTACATAAAATGTGAGGATTTACACTATATGTACGTAAGTAAGTAGACTTGATACGCCGCATTTAATAATGATATCTTATACAGAGAACCTCCTCCTTAAATATTCCTGCAGGCCCATACCGTGATGCAATATGCAACGTGCAAGTACCTACACGCTACGATGAAGAAGAGCTGAACACTATTACTTGAGTAAGAATCCCATGTAAACGCTCGTAATCATAAAATACGTGTGTATTTCTAACTTTGCCAGTGCCTACAAATCTGTGTGTGCTGCATTAAGGATCCGATTGTGTTCCTTACAATAACGCAATGTATTCAGAAAAAGAACGCAAACAACAAACAAGTGAATGTCTAAAGAAGTGAATGGGATGGTGAATGCATTCTGCCATATCATACCCCCACGCTTTGTTAGATACGATTGAGGAAAATTGCAAACAAGTAAGTGAATGTCTTTAACTTAGTTAATGTAATGTATTGTTAGTACGTAATGTGATTGTGAGGTAGGTATCTAGACACATCTCTTAATACTTAATAATGCTCGTAATCATAATAAGGATCTATAAAACGATCCTGTGTATCCAACAAATGTATATTTGCATGGTGTACGATTGTATCTTAAATTGAACCGGAGAAAGGAAAATGATTCTTAAGATAGACGCACGCATACCCATGCACTAGTATACATACAACATTTCCAACTGATTTCTGTTGAAGCTATGTAGCAAAGCAAAATAACCTCTGTGAAATATTATAAATGTAGAGTATCAAGAGGTGAAGTACTAGAATGTCTATTGCTTTGCAAAAGCTGAATTCTAACATTGCCAGCAAAAGGGGATGAACAAAGACGACTAGAATATGTGAAAGGGTTGTTGTCGAGTGCCGAAGCGTGGGTTTACATACGTACGTGGAAGATTTAAGTAGAAGCACCCCCGCAAATATCAAGTAACAGTTTGCTTTTGTTGATGATCACATATCACTCTTTAGTTGAGAGTTAGCAGAAATCATCTAGTCATATAAGTAATAGCTAAAACTTGAAACGTCCGCAGTTTGCATGCCATAAATATATATCTGTCATCAAAATTATTTCTATGATGGCTCTCAATTCTGTCCCACGTCCGGGGTTACAGAAGCAATCGCTGAATGGGCATTGTATGATGAATGTAGTATGTGCAAGTATAATTACCTTACCAATTCTGGCTATGCGTACTTATGTTGACTCTATTTCTCAATTCACTACTAGTTAGGTAAATAGTTATCTTCTCGGAGCTTGGGATACTATATTAAATGAGATTTTAGAGAATCGACGAAATAGTTTCGCTTTCAAAACACAAGCGTGTATAAAGTTGTTAGTGGTTCCACACCAGCACGATGTTGCAAAGCAGTTATTTTTTAGGTAAATAAACTGCTGAAGTACATTTCCTTGTAATGCACAGGAAGGGATTTAACTACATACAATAAATGTCGTGTGTATGTTTTCCTTTCACACTTTTTAATTTTGAATGCTGAGCCCTTGTATGACTGTTGAGCTAAACTGCGGAATTTACAAATGGCAGCTCAGCTCCCCGCAAGGACGACTCCAATGAAAAGAATTTATTGATACAGCTGAAGTAAAAATGCTACTTCCACTTCTATTTCATATAAACTCTACGTGAAATTCCTCTAAGATATCCATGGGAGTTTATTTGATCAAATACTGCAAAATTTCAGCAAACCTTTGTAGAAGACTGTTCTGCCGACTGAGCAATATCAATATTATACTCGTTAAGTCGACATCCATGGTATAACGCGACAAGATAGGAATTTCAATCAACCTAGTGTATTTACTGACGGCTTTAGAGTTGCATCGTTTTATCAACTAACTTCTCTGAATAGAGCACAGATTTTATTACATATTTAATCTGAACGTGAGCGAGGTCAGTTGTCAATGAATGAATAAAATAAAAAAAGGCTGCTTGCAATTTATCTCAAAGGTTTCTATTGACGGACTTAAAGGTCAGTTCATGTACTCACGAGTTGTTGTACTGACTCCGGAACAGTTGCAGCGCTTTGCAACAATGATGCAATACCTTAGTTTTATTTTAATTCGCAATTAAAGATCTTTTAAAATTTACACTTTTCACAATATCACAATTGATACAATGACTGATTTTCATGAAAAGAGCTCAAACGCGTGAGTTCTACAAATAAAATCAAGTCACAAATGTAACGCAATATCATATGTTGTCAAGTCAGAGTTCTATTTGTCTTTTTTTTCAGTCCACTGTACTGTATTATTTAATTTAGTTGTGTTAGTACTTTCCAACTATTCAATTTATTTTGATTTGTGGATAAATATGGAATCCTACAAGAGGATAATAAAATGTATCATCTGTGGTATTTTAAATGGTGATACTTTAAAAACAAATTACTTCTTTTCTTGCTGACACTGTCGCCTGGCGTAGTTTTCCCTATTTCCATTAGATAGTTGTGTATGTAACTCTAAGCGGCATCGATTTGTTGCTTGAAGACTGTTTTCTATTTAAGAGGTTAACATTCATTTCATAGCTCATGCTTTCCACCAGTACCCCTGGTTATTTTCAAGAGCAAAAAAGAGTAAACGAAAGTAAGGCCAGATTTTTTTCTTATTAAAAATGGAAAGAGGTTGGAAGCGTTTAGAAATCTTTCATTTAAAAAGTAAATTGAAAGTTTTCTTTGTTCCAAAAAACGCGGGGGAAATGGGTGAATCCCCTACAGCCCGCTCGCCCGCTCACCCGCTCGCCCGCCCGCATCAATTTGGATTATTTATTTATTTTGTTTGGTTAGGTTAATGCATGAGGTTAGGATTTATGGAG
>JAHZNA010003052.1:0-26651 GCA_027743935.1 Sinodicranocentrus sp. ZH6 | reverse complement strand
CGGAAGGCTTCGTCACAGGGACGTGCTTTGCGGGTATATTCTTGCCTTTGCTTTTTGCATCTTCAGTTTCTCATGCATAGCATTGTCCGCACTTGATATGATTACGTGTTTTTGTGCTTTCCTATTATTGTCATTAGGAAAATAAAAAATAATTGTAAAATCGTTGGAAGCATCTTACACAGTTATAATTACAACGGATAAATATTTGTTTTGAATACATATCATACATGCAAAATATCTCATTAACGAAATGGTTGTTTATGCTCATGAATTTATAAAATCCGGACTCATTCAAAAATGTTTTAAAATTGATGGACAATTAGAGTATATGTACGTACGTAGGTAAATAGAAAATAGAAATATTCAATTATAACATTTTGTGAGCTTTATTTTTCACTTGATCTCATTTTGGTCATCAAAACAAAGTATCGTTTACAAAAGTTCCTTGCATATGCTATTATCGAAAAGCGATTGGATATGCATAAAATGTTTGCAAGTTATGTAATAACACCTGTAAGACATGCTTCCCCTTGGTTGTAAAACAAGTCGGATTTTAATACAACTCAAGTCCTGTTCTTAAACATTCTAGTAGTGGTACTCTTCTTTACAAAAACACTCGTCTGAACTGAACATATTTTTGAAAACCTCTACATTTGAAAAACCTTGCTTGGTCCGCCTTCCTGTCTTAAACATTTATTTGGTTCATGTTTTCCATAATTGCAAATGCTGATGGTTGCGTCGGCAGCCAAATTTCTCAACATACTCATATATGTAGTTTACTTGAACCTTTTTTTTGACAAAAATAATTTGCTATAACCCTGACAAAACGTCCTGCAACATTCTTCAAAACGAATCGAGCTCAGTTTTCGTTTTGAACTGGTCGTAAAAGGTGTACTTTCCGTGCTTTTTTCCAAAATGGGGTTCGGCGATGCGTTCATAAATATGCAAATTTTGAACCAAAATTGTTTTCTCCACAACCCTTACCACTACAGTAAATCTAGAAACAAGTTGTTGGTCCATAATGACTGGAGAAAGAAAGGGTTGAAGGCTCAATCCCGCTTTATCGCTTGGTATACGACTGGATTCTTCATATTTTCCTTTATCATTTACGGGATCTATCACTTGACGAATTTGTACTGGAAATCCAGAACAGAATCAATTTCTCCAGAAGAAGCCATCATATACTTATGCGCATGGTCAGTTTCATTGCTCGTTTTCATTGTTATGATTTCCTTACAAAGAGATCCGGAAGGAGGAGCTTATATGGTTGCAGAAATGCTTCGAATAGCTGGAGCACAATATAAAGGTACATTTTATAATTATTACATTCACAATTAAAAATAATTGTGTTTACCAGTTTTCTGGACAAATTTTCAGGGTGGCCGGATTCGAATAGAGTACCAGATCATGAAGAGCTCTGCGGTTATATTCTCGGCTTCGGTTTACAACTTTTTAGCTTAGCCTGCACTGTGTCTCCATTCATAGTCTCGTTTGATCCAGTAAATCTCTATTTGTCTGGAGTGATTCCAGCAAATATTCCGAGAAAAATGTTGGGTGTTTGCATCTACGCATACTTTACATTCATTACAGAAACCTTCGCAGCAGCAGAAATACTGATTTGCCTTGCGTACGCCAGATGCCTTTCAACCTTGACAGAGTTAAATCTCAAGCTGAGCATGGGTAGTCCACCGGAAGTTGGTGGAAATCAGGGGTTTCTTGTAAAAATGATTGATGGCAGTGTCAAGTTGTGTCTGAAGGTACTCGATAAGCTTCTAAGGCGTAAAAACTCCTCTCCAGTTGTACAATATGGAGGTCCTCCTATGCTTTCTGAGGCGGAAATGGTATGGACCTTCCAAAAATATCATCACTGGCATACTCAAATGTTCATTCTCGCTCAAATTGGGAACACCTTTGCAGACCTTTTTGCAACAGGCGGGGTTGGGCTGGCTATACTGGTTTGCATTTGTGCGAATCTCTTCTGCTTCAAGTTTTACCCAGATCCAGACATACTTTAGTTTTCTTTCTCGTTTTCACTTTGCACCCATTTCTTCTCTTCATCATGAACAATGGCGCCCTTCCCAGAGTTCATTCTGCTGATAGCCTGGCATTCTGGAAGGGACAAACTTTTTTTGCAGACCTTTTTGCAACAGGCGGGGTTGGGCTGGCTATACTGGTTTGCATTTGTGCGAATCTCTTCTGCTTCAAGTTCTACACGGATCCAGACATGCTTTTGTTTGTATGCATTGCTATCTTCCTCGTTTTCACTTTGCACCCGTTTCTCCTCTTCATCATGTACAATGGTGCCCTTCCCAGGGTGCATTCTGCTGATAGCCTGGCGTTCTGGAAGGGACAAACTTTGAAGAGGTATGAGAGACAAATGTTGGCGTCACTCCTTCCTGTGTCGTTAGAATTGAGACCGTTTTTCACCATGAAAAAGCAAACCGGATTGGACGTCATGAGCGCAATTGTTGACTACACTACCTCATTCCTTCTTACCTCATGATCGGGGAAAATCCCAAGGTTTTCTTAATGCAGATGTGGGCAGGGCTTGGTATTATTGCTCACGTATGCATGTAGTAATCCAAGTTAAATTTAGAAATTTTAAAGTAGGGGTTGGGTTCCCCAGCCCATAAAATATTTGTCACGTTTGGGAATTTCTCTGCTTCATTTTCCAATGCATGTTCTGCTTTTAAAAGAAAATGTAAAATTTATATAAACAAGTCAAAATTGACTATTCATGTTATCGATTTTTCGACTAAATAACCTCCACAAAAAATCAATATCGAGCCAATGAAAACACTTTTTCCTGTATAAACTTGAATGCTAAGCAGATACCGTTTATTTTAAACATGAATAAATTAAATGAAATAAAATTTGATTAAAATTTCAACCTTCACCATCAGCATTTCTTCGACGCATGGTATTTATACGATTTCATGGATAATCTTGCTTTATCAAGCTTCTGCTAAGGCACACGTGTCATTTCAACTCTGTCGTTTCCAGAAATGATTGAAAAATATGAAATAAGATCTTTGCCATTTTATCTCATTCCTCCACTCAATTTATGACGTTATTGGATTTCCTGGAAAATAAATATTTCCAATATTTCCCACAAATACTGCCACATCCGAAAAATATAAATTTCCTTAGAAAAAAAATCCTCCAAATCATTCCTGTAGAGATCCAGCGAGACAAAGTTATATTGCGAAAAATCTTCCCATCCCATCTTTCCAGTTCACCGTTTTCTCCAACATTCTCCTCTCTTCCGCCTCCGGTTACATCACAAGCTTCTGTGGTTTCAACAGAGATACAAAATAAGTGACATGTTTTTTTCTATAAAAAATCAGCTGGAGTAAAAGCCACTTCTCTCCAGTGACAAAGGGAAAGTCTCCACTTCCTTTTCTCTCCAGATATCATCCTCTTCAGAAAATTTCCTATTAAAAGACCCCCATCCCTTTTTAAAGATGTACAAGCTCCTTTGTGAAAATTTTCTCTAGGCGGAAAAAAATTCCTGATATGGAGTCCATTTTTCCTTTCTCCGTTTACCCGTTAATCCTCCACTTTAACTCGATTTTTTTCTCCGGAACATTCCCTCCCTCACGACTTTTACTAATGGGCCTTCCTGCTCTGCAAGTCTGATCCTGGAATTAATCAAACCATCTCAAGCCCTGTAGAAGATGGATAGATGCACTCGGGAAAAATTCTACTGGAGAAGGTGCATTCCATCTGGAGCAAATGTACCTCTGAAAGCTCCAGTTTTCAAGCTTGCAAAAAACATAGGTATTCAATTTAACCTTTCCTCTCCTTCTCCACCAAGTAGATATCATTTTCTCCAGCGGAGCCAAGTCCACAATTGAATAATACAAAATGTTCGTGTGGCTCGTGCCGCGCGTTTCCTTCCATTTTTGATTCCTCCAGGAGAATCCCCATGATTCAATGGAGTTGTTTGTGTGCACACTAGCAAACCTCCTCTGGAAGTATTCTTTTTCTGGAGAACATTTTGTGAACTCTCTGTTATCCCCTATTGTACTCTGGATATCATTATTCTCCAGCAAATAGAATTTGTGTAGGTGGAATCTTCCCGACTCCTATTGTACTGGAAATTCTATTCCTCGGATAATAATCAGCTTCATGTCGAGTCTCCAAACTGGATAGGCTTTCTTTCTCGCTTCATACTCCAACAAGGAAAAAGCAAATTGTTACATTTTTTCTCTAGAGTCAGCACAAGACTATTACTGGAGGAGATAGCTATCACATGGATGAGGGAGAGTCAAACCCAGTTCAAGTTCACAAGAATTCCTGGGATTTTTCGAGATGACCAGTGGGACTCTTGGAGAAAATGGGTTTTTTTATTCTTCAGCACTGTCCAAGCATGTAACAGGGCTGATGTGAATTTAACGAGGGAAAAGAGTTTTTAATGTGTGCAAAGTGGGAATCCTGTCAGCAGATTTTTTCTTATCGTTTTGGACTCATATCTCATTTTAAATATTTCCCGACCTATATTCTCTCGAGTAGCAGATGGACAACTTCTGGAGAAAGATCCGGTGGGAAAGAAAGTTTCCTTTTTTATGGAAAAATATATAACATTTTTCCAGGATGGCACAGTTGTTGTGGTTGTTTTTGTATAATATCATTGTTAACTTGTATAAGAGAAAAAGGGGTGTGGAGGAAACTGGAAAAGTTTTGTGGGAAAAGTATGTTGAGTTATTTCCTGGAGAAAAAACACAACTTTGTGATTTAAAAGTTAATGGGGATATTTTTTCAAGAATGATAATTCCCATAATGTCCGCATTAACGCGTGAATTTAAGCCACTTTTCCAGTAAACTGGAGAATACATTTTGTTCAAGTAAACTCCGGATACAGTTTTTCCAGAGCTTCCTCTCCAGGGGCGAGTTGCCCCGTTCCCGAGCTAAACTCCGGAGCCGACAGAAGAGGAAAGAGGTTTTACTCTTCTCCAGAGATTTTCTCTGGAAGCAGTCCCGGAGAAGCGTGCGGTGTGAAGAGAGCAGAAATGATGTGAGCTCTGGAGACGAGAAGAAAAAAGTTGATTTGGAGAAAACCCGTTTGGAATATTGTGAACAAGTTTTCTTTTTTTTGTTCACGGATTCCCCCAAAAATATAAATGGTGGAATTTCTGGAGAAAATTTTCTCCAAGAAAATAAGCATTCATCAGAGAGAATCCAGCCGCGACAAGAATAATAGGTAGGGAAATGTCTTCAGAATTATGAAGTATTTTACCTCCTCCACCGCAAACTCTTTGACTTCCTGGAGCTTCTTCACTTCCTCCAGGAGAGATTTCTCCAGTGGATTTTAAACTCTTTCCCCAAAGTAAATGAGGAGAAAGGAAGGAAGTCGCGTGGAGACTGGGCTGGAGAATCTGAACAGATTTTAGTTTCCAATCCACATAAAAACTCGTCTCATGGACGAAAAAAACATACAGAAGAGGATGTCTCTCCAGCTGGAATTCTCCAGAGTTTTCTGTGTAATCAACTAACGAGGGAAATCCTCTCGTAAAATATTTATTTGTGTGTGGGCCGTTCTTTCTTTAACAAGGGGACCACATGTGCTCACTCTCCAGTAAACTGGAAAAGCATCTGTGCTTCTGGTATAGGATTTGGGTCTGGAGAGAATTTTGTTTTACCATTGTGAGATTTATTTCTTTGAGAAACACTATAAAATAAATATTTTCAGAAAAACAAAAAAAAATCATTTTTTGTATCAACACCTCAAGAAACAAAAGACAAGAAAGACCCACTCTGGAATATTAAGTCTGGAAAGGACTACAAATCTGGAAACTGGAAATATTTTGTTATTCTTCTCCAAAAGTGTCTAGTGTCATGTTTCTCTTTTTTTTATCTTGAAGAGGTTTTATTACTTGAGGAAGACATGTGGAATAAGTGGTGTTATCTTGGCTCTCTCTCCCCGTCACTCTTTCTTCCAGTGGTGTGGAAGCGACTAGCAACTGGAACTGGTTTAAAATAAAAATCCACCCTGGATAAAATTTTTTACTGGAATTTTTGATCTCTCAAAAAAGAAGGTCAACGATTGAAAAAGAAAACTAGAAAAGAGACAGTTAACCTTTTATTTTGAAGGGGAAAAATGCTGGAAAATCCAAACCCAGTTGCAGTCAAGGTGAAGGAACATGAGTAATGTAAAGTGATAAAAACAAATGCCAACTACAACTCAGTTTCCTCATCTCCAGATTTTCTCCAGAAGTAAACGCTATTCGGAGAAGGAAAAATTGTATATCTGTTGCTGACTTTTTTTCCTTATTAAAAAACCATCTCTGGAAAAGAGCCCTTTTTCTCGGAGAAGCATCAGGTTCATCATTACTCATTCATGAGAATAACACCCCTCTTTTCGAACACAGGATGGGCGACTAGTAGTTGTGGAAAAGAAATATGAAATTTATTTTTTTCCTCCAATTTCCCTTCCATTCCTCTTCCCTTCTTTGTTCTTCTCCAGATGGGTTTACACAGAGTAAAAAAATGTTCATAAGAGAGCAAAGCAGCAACAAGCTTTCTTCTTTTTTCTGGAGAAAAAAAGAGTCAGCGCTTTTTACACCAGACTAATATTTTTCTCTAGCTTCTCCACCATCCGAATTCTTTCAACGAATGAATGAATAATATTTTCCACTCTTGAAGAGTGGAACAAAGAGGAATCTTTTATCCTCCATATTGTTCTCCAGAACGTGAGATTTTTTCTTCTGCTAGACAAAAAAAAATATTAGCAAAGAGAAAACTCTCTGGAAAAAGGAAAACGTGCTCGAGAAGAATGCAAATGAAAGCTCATCTCAACCGATTACACTCCCACTATCATTACCCAACGAAACCTCCAAAAGCTACAGCAAATATGAAACATTACATTCCCTCCACTATTATATTTTTCCAGGGCTTAATACGTTTTCCAAGAATTTATCCAGAATAACTTAATATTCCGGTCCTTTTCCCTTGTTTCCTCAATTTATTACTTTCTTGGTTATTCAAACAACTAGACAAGTTAAAAAACAAGATGGATGACAACATTTTATTCAAAAAAATAATTTTATTATCACTTTTTGTAAAAAATTCCTCATCTTTCCCTTTTCACCAAATTTGAGCAAAATGTGAAAAATCTAAATTCACATTTCTCTGTCTTTCATCAAAAAAAGTGTACTCATCTTTGTGAAAACTATAAAAAAAGTTTTACAATATTCTTTTATCTGTAAATTGATAGCACCTCATAGGTTGAACCCCGGAGGTGGAAAATACCTCTTGATGAGAGGCTTCCCCTCTTGTTGTGTAAATATCTTTGGATGTGGGAAGTGTTGCGTGAAAAAAAGTACAAAATCCACTTAAAACAATCTCCGCTCAAGTGCCACTTCTCGCACTTGTGGGAAATATCAGACAAAAACATCCAGAAAGCCTTTTTTTCCTCTTAAAAGCTAATTCTTCGAGAGAAACGTAAACAAAAAGTGTTTGCAAGGAGGAGGGAGGGTGTGCCCAAAATCAATGAGTGGAGGCTATTGACTTACAAAACAAGATAATTAATCTCTCCCTTCGGAAAATTGTGAACACGTGTAAAAAATCGGATAATGAGTGGACCCAAGTGGGCTTTTCATTTTATTTTCTCAAGATAGTTTATCTCCCTTGAGAAAAGCGTCTGGGGAGAATTTGGAGTTATTTTTGGAGGAAAATATGGAGGCATCAGGGAAAGGAAGAAGTCCCAAGAGAGGATTTTTTAGTCTTGAAATAGCCAGAGAATTGGATGGAGGTGATATGGAATGACTTTTGGTTTGGAGGGAAAAACCTTGTTATTTTTGTCTGGAAGGAAATTACAATCCTCCAGGGTTTCTAGGGAGTGTCCAGAACACATTTTTTTGTTTCTGATGAGGTGGGAAAATTGGCAAGAAAATTTTCTCATTTTCTGAATTCCATTTTCTGTGATAAACGCGTGCCCGCCGTGACACTGGGAAAAGGATTTCTTCAGGGGTATCCAGGAATAGTCAATATATAAGAGAGTGAAAGGTTTTCCAGGGAAAATTCCTGTAGAGAGATCGGCTTTTGGTTGGGGGAATGTTCCAAAGAGAAAAATCACGTCGTTGACGTTCCTCTCGTTTTTTAGGTGACTCTGGGAATACTTTTGTGAAAGTGCCACGTGCTTGCTGTTACAGCGAGTTCCCGAGATAAATCAAACTGGAGAGGAAAGATGGAGAATTTAATGATCCGTTGAAAGAATCTTGCCGATTTCCTTTTGATTATGACAAAGGGACTAGTGCAGAGCGTGACTGTGACCAATATTTCATATGTGACTGGAAAAGAGGAAAAATATGTGTGTCAAAGTTTGATCCAGAAAAGGGATCTAGTTCTTTAGAGAAAAATATTTATATTGGATGATTCTAGAGTGAAATAAACTGAAAGAGGATTTTTACATTTGCAAATGATCCAAAAAATGTAACAAGTGGTAACCTGTTCTTTTTAAATGGAGGGTGTCGATTCGACGAAATATTCCTGGAGGGAACAATATAGTCCCTGGAGAGAACTCATGGGTGGCTTCAATTGAAAACAAAATAGAATTTTGTATTGACGTTGGCGTTTCTAAGTAATCTGGGCGGATATTATCAACGTCTTTTCACAGTTTTCCAGGATGTTGTGATTCCCTTGAATTTGTGATAGTTTCTACTTTCCGGGATTTTTTTCAAATCAAAATCCTTTCCCACCCTTCAAATTAGAAAATGTAAAAAAAACATCTTAAAAGACTTTTTAATTTGACTTCATCTTCTTCCTCCAAGCGAATGATTATTGCCCTCCTATTCAACTCATTTCCAGACCAGACATTCTATTCTCCCTTTTGTTTGACTTTTGAATTGTGGAGGAAAAATGGATCATTGAAAATTGGACGCGTTGAAATAAAAACTTCTCATTTGGAAAAACGCTCTTTTTAAATGACAAACTTACAATTTCATCCAGTCCTATGTCCACAAAGTGTATTTTTCCTCCTTCCAGCTAGAAAATAACGAGATAAAAATTTAAGGAAAAAGATTTTTGGGGTTGATGAAAATTTCCGACAACATTTAGAGGTGAGCATAATCCCGAATTTAATGGAGTCATAGAAAATCTTGTGAAGTAAATGAGCCCCTTAGAAAAAATGGCTTTGGTGTGTTCAGCAAAATCCAAAATTTGGATTACCATCTGCTTCCTCTCTTTCGGACTCGTTTTATTTCTCCTCATCGGTGGTGCTTTAGGGTGGTTCAATGTCGACAATATTGTGGGCCGTTCTGGCCGAGAATTTTTTCGTGAGGGGAACCACTCTTATATTCGAAATGGAGATAAGCGGCTTATACATACTCCTCCTAAGGTAAAATATATATATTACTTTCTTCAGAACAGACATTTACGAGAAAAATGTTTTCGGTCAAGCCTCCATAACCGTAGAAAATATTCGATCAATATTTTGTGTAATGTTGTCAATAATAATAACGTAAATGGAAGGAAATATATATGTACCTAGTAGTTTTCCATATATTCCAGTCACTCTTTTTCCCTTCAATAAATTCCAACTTTTTTCCAGTACAGATTTCATGCTTGATTGTCATCCGATCACTTTCCTCGGAAATACATTACCATGCAATACTTCCTCTCTTTTAGTATTCACCTCTGATTCCAGAAATGGGAGCAATATTTTTTATTCAGCTTGCTTTTTTATGTTATGCTTTGGAGAGCAATGTATTCCTATGGCTTTTCTATCCTGAGCATTATGTTTTCTTCGCTTGCTAGCCTCCAGCATCTTTAGATCCACAGAAAGAGAGAGAGAAAACTAGCTACATATTTTTTCGCACTTTTGCTTCTCCTCATGTGAAGTCAACTGGAGAGTAAAGCTGTGTGTACCCCACGTGCCGTACAACTTTTCCTGGAGAATGAATGCAAATGGAAAATCATGTTTGAGCATAATTCTGCCAATGTATCAATTAATTCTTCCACGTCACTTCATCCCCTCTTATGTTTATTCTACGTTGGAAACTCTCTATCTCATTATCCAGGATATATTTCCTCCAGCAAGAATTGCAGTTTATTACGAAAACGTAGTATACTCTCCCTCGGGTGATTTCATCAAAAATTAGCCACCCGGAAGAGACCCTTTCACTCATATTAACGCTCACCTTTAATTACTTTCAAAATCTCATCCACCCATTTTATCCTTCGTTCCGAAAATGAATGTCTCACCAGGAAATAATAATGAGAGAAAAGGGACCGTTCAAATATTTCACTACATCCTTATTCCAACTTGTTTATATCCTTGAAGCTGATTTCTAGTTTTTTTTTCACATTTGAGAAACAAACTATTTAATTCTTCAAATATCGACTTGAGTTGGGCAAGACCCTCCTTGTAGATTCACAAAAGGAGGAGGCAACACTTGAATTTTGCTTGAAGCCTCGACATCCTCAATTTTTTAACTCTTGGAGCAAAACATTAATTAGCCGAGATCTTTGAAATCCGTCAAGATCTCATGTGATGACATGAGACAACAGGAAAAAAATATTTCTTGCCTAGGGCAATTTCAAGAAAAAATGTACCGTTAATATATTCTTCCTTTGTATAGGTGATTTTTCTTTTGTGAGGGAAGTATGGTATGGTGGTAGGATAAATGTCGTAAATCATCAGTAACAAATGGTGTTGTTTCCTCCATGGAAGAAAATTTGCATTTGGTGTGAGTTTAGGGGGAAAATTTTATTTATTCCTTTAGCGACAAGCTGACTGCGGGTAATAATTAGTCACTTTCTGTAACGAAATGGTTTTCACATCTGTGTGTTGTTGGAGTAAAACAAAAGAAAAACTGGAGTATCCTATTTCCCTCCATATTTTTTAGGGTAATGTTATGGTTGTGGAGGGACTTTTGCAATTTTTATTTCTCTAAAACCCTACTCCTTCCTGATGGAGGATCCCATCGTTAAAGTGAAAGTTTCCCAGTACCTGACTGGATTCCCTAATGGGGCAAAATTGCCCTCCATCTGGAGCCCCATTTTATGATATCATTCATGACACAGTTTTCTGTGGGAAAAATTTCCCTATCATGACTTCCACACCATAGTCTGAATAGTAAATAAGCTAGTGCAACCTACAAAGAGTCAAACTTAGCCAGAAAGATATTGTCTTCACGTTCACGGATGAGGAATATTACGAGCATTCCAAATGGAGATGATATTTATGCACAAGAGTTGTAATTTTTTGCAAGGGAAACGACAACCTCGGAATTATTCCCCATTACCCTGGCACGCTTCACAATTTCGAGTCATTTCCCTACAAAAAAATGAATGTATTTTTTTCCTTGACAAGACACCCATTTTGTGGGGCGGTTTTGAGGAAAGAAGGATAAAAAATTGGAGGAAATTACAGCCCTTGTGTCCCCCATCAAACGATGACAATCTACATGGGCAACACATCCCAAAGCAGTCATTATCATTACACAGTCATATTGCACACATACAGACACAGACACCGCAAAGATCATAACAATTTCAGAGGATTTTTTTTTTATTTTCAAGAGAAAAATAACACGGGAAAGGGGTGGTCGGCCGACAAGAACTTGTTGTACAAAACTTCGTGACTCATAAAAATCTTTAGTACAGATGTAGACAATGTGATCTTGATATTTTTTTCCTTTGAGTATTATTACCCATCCTAGCTTTAAAGGAGGAGGGTAAATCACCTATAAAATTTTTTTAGAGGGCGTTATTTCCGAATGAGCCCATTGAAAAATATATAAAAAAAAAAGTCTCAGTGAGGTGGTAACCATGGAGGTAAACAGATGTAGGGAAATGAACTGAGCCTTTTTGCAAAGAGTAACTTTCATGGGAACGTCTTTTTTGTGGAGGATTCCTCAATGCATATGTGTAACGTGTGTGGAATGAAGGGTATTTACTGTTTGCGGTATTCATTAGAGAGGTGGAGTGCTGGAGAAAATTCTTTTGTGGAGAGAGACTCCGGGTTTGACAAAGTTTCGCAAATTTATCCTTTTCATTCTGTATTGAAAAGTGGTGAAGGTGGGGAGGGGGCTTTGGTGGTTGAATATTGTTCGAAAAGTTATCCTAGTAAGGAGAATAGAGGCTCGTGTGAGGGAGAAAATTTGAGTCAATTATTTGAAAAAAGAGAATGGGTAGCTTTGAGCTATTTATTATTTATCCTGGAGAAGAGGAACTTCGCTCTGGAGATGTATTTTTGAGAATGAGGCTTTTTAATGAGTTTTCATTTTCAATAGAGAGCGAAAATAATGTAGGTGGCGGGGAATTTTTTTATTGCGCCATCTGCTCCAAATCCACATTGTAACTAGAGAGTTTACACTTTTTCCAGGAAAAATATATTCTAACAAGCAGTTCCTCTGAATACTGGGGAAATTCCAGGATGACCGGAGAATGCATGTATGCATACGCATTTTGTTTCTTTCTCTCTGTTTTTGTCCAGAAGCTTCCCGTTTGCTAAGAGAAGATCTATTTCCATTCCAGCAATGGGTTCTCGGCTTTGAAAAGCTAACATTTCTATGAAACACTGCTGATCTTAGTTCTTAGGTTATCCCCCTTGTCCAGAGAAATATCCTGGAGAATAGCTATATACTCTTATATGTCAGCACTATTTTTACTCTTCTCTTCCAGTCTCCCTCCCAAACAAATGAAATGAATCAAGGAGTAATTGCAAGGTTGTGTTATTCACACAAAAGCAATTTTTCCAGCTCGTTGACACCTCCCAATGAAAATCTCCGGATGTAGGGGGAAATAACAAGTCAACCAGAAATGATACCGTCTCGCCACGTGGAATCCTCCGCAGCGACGCCTTTTCCCCTTTTATGAAAAAATCTAGTCAAGCAGTTCATCCCATTGAAAAAAAAATCCACCTCTTCCAATTTACATTTTACTGTGATACGGCAAGCGCAGCAAGCCAATAAAAAAGCAAAAACTAAATAAAATAAAATAGAAACATGAGTTTTTCATTAAAAGAGAATAATTGCATTTTTCAAGTAAAAAAATATTTTGATTTTAAAGAGTCCAACCAGAACACAAAACTGCAGTGAAAAGATATATCAGTCATTTCTCATTCATTTTGCAAAGAGTAGAGTCTGGCTTGGCGATATATATGAGGAAGATTTGGAGCGGAACTAATGTCCCAGACGAGGATATGCAGAGAGCATTCATTTTTGCTCGGTGATTTATTGGTTTTTGGAGAATGAATCACGAAAAGAGAGTTGAGTGGTGGATGTCGATTGTGGTGTTGCAAATGGATGGAAGACATATGGAGGGAGGATTTATGGAAATATGAGCAAACATTTTTCGATTTTTTTTGCATAGAATCATTATTGCAATGAGGGCATTAGCTTGAAGCAATGAATAGGAAGGGAAATAACGATTGTGGCTTTTTAATTTGGGAGGAAATTTTGAGATTTTGTATTCATTTGAATGGAGGATTCCAGGATAAAAATGGGTAGGATGGTGATGAAGCAATTGTAATTGGTTTGGGGTTTGAACAAGTGCAAGGGCAATACATTCTCTGGAGAAGAGGCTGAGGTTGATTTTTGATGTGTGTGGTAAACTAAGATGGGAGATGATGCAACCTTGAGTTTTTTCTTTCACTGTTCATTTCTGATTTTGACAGAAGGGAATTAAGTAGCATATCAAAAATAAACTTGTTAGGAAGGAGGTTACAGGCGGAGGGGAAGAAAACCACCGGTTTTAGAGTTTTTTTTGTGGGAAAAAAGGAAATGAAGACTACAGAATTCCAGTAGCTGTGCGGAGAAATAAAATGAGGGAAATTATGTGGGTTGGACTCTTTTGGTAGAAGGGAAAAGAGTGTAATTATGTGTTATGCAATGGTTTGTAATTACAAGAGAAAATCCTGTAATGAGAGATGCAATTACGGTTACAGTTTTGTTTTCCAGGGTAACGTTCATATATGACGTCCTGTAAAAAATTGTAAATTCGCTAGCATTTAATTACCACAGTATTGTATCAATTTTTTCAAAAGATCGTTATAATAATAGACCTATCAATACCAAGACCGGCTACGCATGAAATATTTTGATATTTGTTTATCGTGTACTGTTTAAAAATCGTCCATTTAAAATACAAAGTTACTGAGGCTAACTCAGGTCTACAATTTTCAAATCTCCATATATCCTTATGAGGAAAAATCTGAACAGAATTTTCCCTATACTCAGCATTGGAGTGCCCCATCTTTTCTTTAATTCATCTACTGTTATAATATCGAAAATATTGTTTTATCGTCTTCATTTACGGATGAGTCCGTACACATAAAAATAAAAAATAAAAATATTCCCCTAAATTTCCACAAGCGAAATGGTCAGCTACATTTCAACAGGAAAAAATCCATAGTTCTATTTCAACCAGTTGCACATCAAGTGATCCTACCTGGTAGAAAATTTCTCCAGAGATTTTTCCCCCTATTCCCCCGTCAATAATATAATCTTCTGGTTAAACTCCCATACATCATTTTCCCTCCTGCAGTGACTTTGACTGCCGTCTATATCCTATCATCTCAATCCAGCCATAAAACTGCCACTGCTTGCCGCATCACACTATCTCACTTTTTTTATTGTGTGGCTCCCCAAGAAAAAAAACTCTTTTTAGGGGATTTATTCCTCCCTATGATTTTTTATTTTTATCTTAAACGCACATTTAGCAAAAAAAATCTCTGACCTGTGGACCATCATCTCCCATCCCGTTTATTTTTTTCCCTTCTAGCAAGATAAATACTGAATGTGATTCCATGAATGAAATCATACATCATTCTTGTATTACCATTCCAAAAAAGATTTTCAATCCACGAGAAAAAAATGAGAATCTCACACAAAAGCGAGATGCACACGAGAGGGTCGAGAAAACAAGAAAAACCCATCCCAAAAACTGATTTACACTTTGTTAAAAATTATACATACATGTAAAAGTATTTTATATTGTTATGACTATGCATATAACTCTATAAAGGGGAATATTTTGACTCTTTACCTTTGCTCAGCTTAAGCTAAAAACTCGCTTTTCTCAAAGGACACATCCATATATTACGCCATTTTATAATATCTTGTCAAAAAAATTCATATTACAATAATTGCGGGATATTTGAAATAGAGACCTTTTTTAAAAACATTGTGAATAGGTGGGTGGTCCCTGTTTTTCATTAACGTTATATTTCGAACCTCCCCTTGAAATAAAAAGACTTACCTGCACATTCCTACTTTGTGTGCTCACACATCATCCTGATCATCATGAAAAATTCAATGTTTCAACAAACAAGCCACATTATGCAGCTCCTGCCTCAAGCAAGCTGAGAGCAATATTATCCTTAATTCTTCATTCACTCTGGCACACTGCATGTGTGAGACTGTGCTCGGATGTCTTGGCTGCTTTTAATATTTTCAGTTATTTTTTCTGGGGCTACAAGAATCACCTTAAAATCTTGGAAAAAAATCCTCTTAAATGAAAAAAGGATCATCCCGTTAATATTTTGTAATCTTTTCCAGTATCCCAGTTCCATGTAAAATGTATATCCTGGATAATCCAGGAAGACATTAAAAGGAGATAAAGTAGAACACTATATAGTGCTAATGTTACAAGTTAAGTGGACCAACCTTTTAATGATAATACTGAAAGGATAATAACATTACGTAATAGGAATATCATCTCCTGGAAAAAAATATCTAGAATTTTTAAGGTGGAGACATACATCCGACCTATATTTTCTTCTAGTGAGGAAGAAGGGATCTCCTTCATAAATAAAATAGTCTTAGAAGAAGAGGGAACAAGAAAAAAGAGGTGGAGGGAGTGTAAAAGTTTATTCATGAGAGTTATATTATATTCTTATATGCCTCCTCTCTTACGGAATTCTCTCTCCATGAGCAAGATTACATGTCACAGGGACGATTAGTCAATAAGGTGATACAAATCTGGAAAAAAATCATTTCCAGGATGTGTGCATTCCATATCGTGTTCCCTTCTCTAGAATCCCTATGTGATTCCTGACCTAAGCTATATAACCTCGAGTGCAGTCGTGCTTTTTTTAAGATTAAATTCCATTCAATGAATATTCTGTAGACTGTAGAGAAGGAGTTGGATGGAGTTGTGTCTGAAGGTGATATCTGAAGTGAACGTGGTATCGTGTTTACTGAAGCTTGTCATGTTTCGACATGTCTATTAACCTCTCTCGATGATGTAATCGAGTGACGGGAAAAATAAATAAAAAATCACTTTACAATTCAGCTGTAGAGTTACTGATTGATTTTCACTGTTTCCAGCTTCCAAAAAAATGATTAATTAAGTGAGCACCATTTTCCAGAGTGGATTTCATTCTTGTTTTTTTTATAAATCTCCTCAACCCTCATCAACCCATGGGGTAAGGATTACTTTCTAAAAATCCTCCCGTCTCCAGTTTTACTTTTTCTTATCTGGAGCGGAGATCATAAAACACGAAAAGTTTTTTTCCAGCAGCGGCAGCATAAGCGTCTGGTTGATCCTCTAAAGTGGATTTTTTTCTCTTTGGTTCTTAAGACGTTTTCATTCTTTTTTTCCTTTCAAGACAACTTGATAAGGCTAAAAACACGTGGTCCTGTTCTCAAAGGATTGCTTTTCAATGAACCATTCTTGTGTTGCAGCTTATCTTGAAACATTTTCGCCGTCAAGTTGAATCCTCTCTGGAGGGAATCTTTTACAAAAACAGTTCATTGATATCCTTCCTCTCTCAAAGGGAGACGCGAGAGGTGGGAAACATTGAAAATGTTTATTCTAAAGAAGAAGAAAAGATTGACACATTTTCTTCTCCCCTCATTAATCATTATTCCAAGCAGATACTAATTAAACGAGAATATTCCTTGTGTCACTTCTTTCCATTGAATCTTCAAACCGGCTTTTTTTCCTTCTCGTGTCGTATTTTCAAAGGCTCGAAAACAAGTGTAAAATGGTAATATCTCAGATTAAAATCGGGAACACGTGGTGTGTGGCACAATACTAGGGAAAAAGACAGGTGTGCGAATTGCATTTTTTCTCTTCAAGATGTATATTTTCACCCAGGGTGGGATGAGTCTCATGAAAAAAATTTACATGTAAATATTTCTTTTCATTCAAAGAAAATAAGAGAAAAAGATTGAATGAGATTCTTTTATTTTGAAGGAGTCATGCATGCATTACGCTACTCAAGATAGAGATTTTTTGTCGGGATGTAAGCCTATGCATTAAAATAAGTTTAGCCTTGTATGGGCATAATAATGGAAAATAGAATGAAGATATGAAAAGCCGTAGATGGCTGTTGTTTAATACCTGCTGGTTTACTTATTGGGATGAAGTCCATTTGAAATGCTAAGGATGCAATAAAAATTTAAATTTATTGGGGAGCATCATTATTATTTTTAAATGGAGAGGAATCCCTCTTGTCACAAGAGCGGTTAGAGTAGAGATATATTTTTAGTAGAAAATGGGAGAGAATTTTGGAGAGGAAAAATGTTGAATGCGACTGTAATAGGTTGACTTGATTTGGTTAATTGCAATTGGTGGGAGTGAATGATACTCAGATTTAAGTTCATTCAGGAACAAAAAACCTTGTTGTAATATCTTCTCATTTCTTATATACTAATTTACAGATCAAAAACGTTCTTATAGTTATATAATCAAAGACGTCATTTTACAACTTTGCATAATGTTGTAGTTACATAAGTAACATTCACACGCATTTTCCGCTGACTTTGTCTAAGCGGAGTGTGAATGATGCGGAGAAGTGCAATCCAATGGATTGCAATGCCTAATTAGTCTACATCCATATTTGAGATTCTTGGACCATGAGAGAGAAAATTTCTCACATCTCTCATGGTCTTACTTAGGTATACCTAATATAAGTACAACGAATTGTAATTAGTCATACTTTATCGATGATTCACATTTAACATCGTATTTTCATAAACGTAATAATGAATATGTCACACAATATGACACGACTGTTAAAAAGTTTCTCTCAACTCTGGTAGGTCAGAAATTAGCAAAAACGAGAAAATGTTGACATTTTTTTACAGGGGATAGTAATTTTGTAGGTTTTCTCATTCATTCTCATTTAAAAAATGAGAGCTCCTTTTAAAAGCCTGGATTTTTCCAGAGGCTTCTCTCCTCTCCAGAGAGAAAATATATTCCAGAGAGTATCTCTTACAAGAGGTGGGAATTGCCTAAATGACTAAAATGAAATGTGGTAGTAGGGATGCATGTATTTACGAATGTAAAAGAATTCTTCTAAAGCTTTCAACTTTCATGCCAGGGAATTAATTAGATTGCCATGATTCAACAAGTTTGCCCAGCCAAGAAATTGAGCAGCAAGAGCCGTGCAAATGAGAGTGCAATTATTTCTTTTGCGAAAAATAGGCTTGTCTTACGACCACTTAAAGAAGAAAAAAACTTGTCGGTGATAACGATGCTACTGCAGTTGCCGCTGCTGCTTGATCTCCTCATCATGACCAGGCGCTCATGTGTGATTTCACATTTTTTTAATGAGATTTTTTTTTTAATTTTTGCAAAACCCGTAGACAATACGGCGATTTAGGAAGAAAGAAAGACTGGAATAAATTTTTCAAGGGTGATGTCTATGCCCTCATTGCTTTTGTGTGAAAAATAAAAGACTTCATTTGCTATTGACGGGGCTTGGAAATGAGATATTTTACGATAGAAAAATTTGTCTTATGTGACTTGTGTGACGTGACTGCAATTATCCCCACACGAGGCTTGCTTGTTCTTTGATGAATTATTTGGGGCGGAATGGAAATATTCTAAAAGGTGTCAGCTAATTAAAGGGTATTCATAAAAGAGACGGAATTATGCCCTTCTATTATTTTTAGTAGAGGTGGTGATTACGGTGGCATTCATAAAGAGAAAATGTGAGCGAGTTGGGGGATATGTGGATTTTAAGTTATTTATAGAACGATATGAGTTCGCACAAGTTTTGATAGTAAAGTTTGTTAATGGTGCTGCACATGTGAAAATTGTTTTAGAGATGAGAACGTGATCATTTCCGGGATGAGTTGGAATTATTGATATTTTTGTGGAAAAATGTTAACCGAGTTTTATCGAATTTTGATTTCCCTTATTGTGCTAAAGGGGGCAATCCAGGAGTTGAAATTGTATGGAAATCACATTGTTAGCGAGGTCCAATGCGAAGATGCTTTTTCGGTCGGTTTGGTAACCATTTTATTAAGAAAAAATGTTGCGCTAGTTTCGAGCTTGTAGAAAAGCTTTGCTTGATTTATTTATTTATTTTTGTTCTGTTTGTTTTCGTCATTCGTAAATATTGCTACGTGAAAAAAGCCTTCATTTGGGTCGACTGAAGGATCAACGTCGGATTTTACTGATGATCTCGCCGATTTTTATGATTACCCGGTATAATTTTTTTCAGTTGATTTTAATGCACATTTTAATTTGGTTTTTACAAAATTATATACTTTTTATTTAATTTTCTTCAATGAGCAAAGACATACGATGAAGATGAAGAACGCACCGACGATGTAGGCAGTGGTAGTCTCCCTCCCCCTCCACCGAGACCGCCTCCAACACCTACAGAACTGGATCATCCTTTCTTCCATGGAGAAACTGGATCTCAGGTTAATTCCTAAAAAATCCCATAAATTTCCTCTACCTCGTTGAAAAGTCGGTCCTATCCGCAAATGAATAATACTCGCATGTATTATTTAAGTTGTAATGTTCTTCTAATCTTTCCTCCATCAATAAATATTCCTCCGTTATTTTCCCCTCTTGTAAACAAAGCAAGACTTTTTTCTCAAATTTGCATTTTCTTCTTCCCCATCTCCCATTAACCTTTTTTCAAAATCCGACCTCTTCCGCATTTTTCACATAACAGTAAAAAACCTCTCATTGTAACATGAACACATTTTCCCGTATTTAATTACGTAATCGAGCCTCATCATCATCTCGTCTCAACGATAGTCTGTAAATATTCCGCCTGAAAACCGTCTGCGACATAGTGTTAAAAACCTGTTTTTTTATTTGTTAACGTTTTTTTCTTTCTCGTTCTCTTTGTTTCGCTTGAAGACTCGCAATCTGAGCTTTTTCGCATAACAAATCTGTAAAATAACTTAAGCAAATAACGCTGCTGCATCGCTTGAAGCGCTTCTGTATAACTCGGTGGAGTGATGTGCTGGGTGGGATTAATGTATTTTTTGTGTCGTGTCTTTTTTCACCTCCTGTCTGCTTCCAGGGTGGGAAAGATAAGACTAGAGACCCACCTCCGATTCCTATTATTCCGAAAAAACTTCCAGGGTCAGGTAGAACCGGCTCAACATGGTATGAGGTAGAACTGATAAGAGAGAAAAGTGTGGAGACATCTTTTTTTCTCGTTAAAAAATCCCTTCATATTTCTATCCTTAGTGGTACTTTTTAAACGGTTAAAGACATCGGGATTCGGATTGAAGGTGTGATTAATGGGAATGTATTTTTGGGGATATTTTCCATCAGGATGGCTTTGACTCTGAAGGTAGTGCCGGAGGTGGAGTGTGCAGTTGTAATCACACGGAGATCCTTCTTAAACTCCCTGAGACGCTAAGAGGATTACCTGGAATGAAGGGGGATATTGGACAAACAGGTCCAGCCGGTATTCAGGGACCTGTAGGACAAGAAGGCAGACAGGGAATAAGAGGCGAAAAAGGCGAAAGGGGAGATCTAGGTATGCACATGCACACATCATTTTAAAGATGATAAATTTTATTTGAGAAACATTTTTAGAAAGTGTTATCAGTTTTCTCCAGAAGACAAATTTAGACATTTATGATAATATTTATTGTTGGTTTTAAGGTGCCCTTGGTCCAGAAGGAATTCAGGGTCCAAAAGGTATGGAGACCATTGTGATTTTTTGTTATAGATATTTGCAAGCTAGGCACAAGCAGTGCAGACCATTTGACTTTGACAGTATATCGAAAGGCAGAAGAGTATGCAACTTTCAGCAGATATAGTTGTCAGATATATTTAGCAGAGCAGTGCAATGAAATGCTGACATAAGCATTTCATTGCATTTATTCATAGTTTCACTGGAGTTTTGTCCTCTGGAATTTTATTTAAACTATTCGGATTTTATTTCATCGTAGAAATGCAGTAATGCAAAACCCACATTTACTGAATTTTTCCCATTTAAAATTGTTTCTTAGACGGCTAAAAATTCATGTAAATTAAAGGGGTAAAATACATTAAATGCCAAATTCATAATCTGCACTTTGACGATGAGTTAGACCCATGGGGGTCTATAAATAATTGATATATGTTTTTAGAAAGAAGAAGGGGTATTTATTATTATCAATTTATGTCATGCTCTTCACCGGTAATGTTATTTCTTCTTCGAAAGCGGTTGAGTTCTAAATTTTAATTGAGGATAAAAGATAAATGTCATGCTGTTGTCACGTGGATAATTATTTACAAAACTATGTTTGCAGGGGAAGCTGGAGCTATCGGACCTCCAGGAATGCCCGGTAAGAAATATAAAAAGAAAGCGGTTATTTGTATGGAAATTTATATAATCCAGGTTTCACGTTTAGAGACTTTGTAAATTACTGTTTTTTTCTAGGTCGCATCGGCTTACCTGGTCCACCTGGATCGCCAACGTTCCTTGGCTTAGATGTAAGTTCCTTGCCCAGTTTTATTTTACAAATAATGATATTTCTCTGGACAAAAGCCTTGCACTATTTTCTCATACTATTTCATGCAGCCTGACTGGAGACCTCGTAATTTACTCAAGGTTGACAAAAGAGTTCCTTCTTGTGGCGTTTAATTCCCTGGAGATGTTTTAATTTTGTGATTTTATTTTCCAGGAATCTCTCGGCGGCAGTGGAAGTGGGGCAGTGATGGCTCGACCTGGAATGCCTGGACCAAAAGGAGATAGAGGGGAGCAAGGCTTAATAGGTCCCAAAGGAGAGAGAGTATGTTTCTCCAGAATTTTCCAGGGATTTAAAAATCAATTAAAAGGATGAAATATGAAGTCCAGTTTTACTTACAGGGATCAATGGGCGACAAAGGAGAGCGTGGCCAGGTGGGGGCTCGCGGAGAAAAAGGAGAAAGAGGGCATTCTGGTCCGAAGGGTGATTTCGGAGCACCTGGAATTGATGGTAAATCCCAGCAGCGCAAAACTTCACCTTTGGAATTTTGTTCCCCTTTTACTTGGAATTTCTTTCTTTTTACGAATTTCTTCAGGTTTAGCAGGAAAGGATGGCATGAAAGGAGATTCTGGAGCGGTCGGCCCTCCTGGTTTACCTGGAACTTCAGCTATTGCAGCTGGTCCAGGATTTCCTGCCACTAGTCTGGACGAAATACTCAATACAATTGACACCATTAAAGGAGAAAGAGGCGATTTTGGGCCGATGGGACCTACCGTATGTACTTCAGATTGAGCTTTTGGACATTTTTGACAGGAAAAATTAAATGATTTTTCGTTTTCCAGGGTGAAAGAGGTCTTCCAGGGTTGCCTGGGTTGAAGGGGGAAATTGGAGAGCCTGGCATACCAGGTCCTGCAATTCAAATGGATGGGTCGGTTTCAACAATTAAGGTACTTTGAATTATTCACTAACAACTATTATTTTCACGGCTCTTCCCTTAATCACTGGAATTGCAGGGTTGTGGCATTTACTCCAAGAATATTTATAACGGATTCACTTTGTTTAAAATCTACATGTATTAAATACTAATTTAATCTAATGCATTTAATCTAAAATACTCTGAGGTCCAAAAAAGTGGAGATCAAAACTCAAAACAATAATACGCGCATTCCAGTGAACTATTAATAATGTTTGAAATCGATACCGTTTGTGAATCGGGAAACTTGTGGTTGTGGCATGATGGAGTGATAATGATAATACGCCGCGTACTTTCGCAGTTGCGCAAAATACAATCTATTCCAGTAGCGTTGGTCTCGATAATTAGTGACTTTAACATGAATTTCACGATTTTTTCTAGGGGGACAAAGGTGAACGAGGAAGAAGAGGGAAGCGAGGTAAAAATGGCTTGCCTGGACCCCCGGGTGCTGCTGGAGAACTTGGTATTCCTGGATGGCCGGTGAGTCTAAAAATATTAAAATTTTAAAGAAATTCTGTCAGTAAAATCTGTTTCGCTTTCGATGTAAAAACCTTGTTAATAATGTTGACTAACATATATGTGCTTTATATTGCTTCTCGCTCTAATGGATAGTCACTTGACGGGGTTAGTCTATTCTCTCTTGTAGTTTCTCTCTGGAACCTATTTATCATTTTTAAAAGTCATTACATAAATGTCATATTCCTCTTTATTTTTCCAGGGTCGACATGGATCTCCAGGGTTAGCGATTCAAGGTCCAAAAGGTGACAAAGGGGAACCTGCAGTTCTTCCAGAAAACTTTTTCAATTATGAGGTTTCTGGACTTCGTGGCCCTCCAGGGCCGCCCGGACTTCCGGGTAGGAATATTATCTTTAAATGTGAATAGTTATAGTTATTAGTATTAGTACAGTGCATTGCAAACATTGTTGATTATATTTTTCACAACCAGGCGTTTCTTCTTAGAAGATTTAGATTTACTATTAGATTATTTACACAACATGAGCATATTATGTAAAAATAATAATGCAAACTATAACTTTCAATGAAAAGGTCCACCAGGCAAGTCAGAAAATGAGATTAGCGGAAGTGGACCACTCTATGTACCTGTTCCGGGACCCCCTGGCCCGAAAGGAGATCAAGGCTTACCCGGTATTATCCACAAAATCTATCTATAAACTATCAAAAATAGTTGGCACTCTGTGTTCACAGATTCCTCAGAAGTTTGCAGCGAAATGTTTTTAATTTGTATAGTTATATCTTTCCATCCACCAATTAAGATATTGGAAGAATTAATCACGGTAACATTTTGAATGTTAAATGTAAAGCTGAGATAGTGACTGATGAATCTGGTGGCACCTTAGAAAGCTTGTCATTATAATTTAGAATGTCATCATTCATGTTTAAAATGTATAACCGTAATTAATTCTTCTAAATATATTAATGCCTCGAACGATAAGATTGCCACAGCTATCCCAAGAAATCGTTACTTTTACCCATTCCATCCAATCATATATTGAAAGAATGTACAAAATAAACGAGAGTGCAGACTAATTTTTAAAAAACTCAGACAAGTGTCATGATCATTTTTTTTTCTTTTCAAGGACTACCTGGGTTATCAATTGTTGGTGAGCAAGGAGATATAGGGCCTATCGGCCCATCTGGACCTCCAGGTAAGCTTACGAATATCCTTTTCCCATTTAATTAAATTAATGCTTTGTCGGAGAAAAAATTTAACACAATTTTTATATCTCTTCATGCTGCACAGTCGGAAAGCTTAGCTTCAAATCCAAATTCAAAGATTTACTTTCTCCGAGTATTTCCTTCACTCGCTAAAATACATTTTAATAAACCAAGGACAAGTATGAGCTCCTTGGAATAAACCAAAGTTCAAAATAACAATTGTATTATTTTCTGTAGGTTCTCCGGGTCCTTCCAGTACGCACGGAACTAGCTCTGCGGAAAGCTCAAAGGTAGTTCCTGGAGCAGTTGTCTTTCTTTCAAGAGAAGGGATGTTAAAAATGTCCGAATACAGTCCAGTTGGCACTATTGCATTTGTTAAAGATGAAGAAAGTCTTTTCACTCGGGTGTCAGAAGGATGGAAACCAATTATTGTAAGCTTCGCACTTCTTTCCTTTCCAGGAAAACATCATTTCTTCATGGAGATTTTTATATTTTTCTAGTTGGGCGAACTAATAAAAGCTCCTGCAATCACGGCTCACGCCGAGATGACCACAGAACTTCCCATAATCCGGCCACCCTTTGAAGCCTCCAGCCTCATCAACAAAGTGGAAGGGCCAAGCGTAAGATCTCGATTTAATTTTCATTTTCCAGAAAGAAAGCTCATGCATGACTTAACAAACTGAAAACCTGTAAATAACCAGACACAGACTCTAAATTTTCAATTAATCTCTTTTAACTTCTTAAACTTGCCTCTTCTAAAGCGAGGGATGAATCAAGTAAGCGGTGCCCATTAAATATGCTCCTTCATGGCGTCCATCATCTATCAAACATTAAAACCAAAATTTCATCTTCTTGCAGATCCGACTTATTTTATTCTCGTCGTGGACCGATATTTTCCAAAATCATGGCAAGTTTGTCTCGAAACCACCTCAAGTTTATTCATTCAATGGACGCAACGTCTTCCAGGATTTCCACTGGCCACAAAAGATGCTCTGGCATGGAGCTGATGCCAAAGGTGCTCGTGCTGGACAAAGCTATTGCGATGCTTGGCACACTGACTCTGACTCTAATATCGGAATAGCATCTGACCTCACCAAAGGGGAACTCTTGGGACAGAAAAAGATAAGTTGTAATCACAAACTTATCGTTCTCTGCATCGAAGTTGCTAGTCACCACCACTACAAAAGGAGAAGGAGGGAAGTTTCCCCTTTCAATATTTCAAACAGTATTCCAGACCTTTCCAAGTATTCCACGAGGTGGAACAACTTCACGCTAGAAGAGTACTCACATTTTATCGATGACTATGACCAACTCTTCTCGAAAGATAATAAAGATAAAGAAAATACGAAGTGAGCATTGTAAATAAATTTGACAATTTCCCACCTTTTTTCCCATGTCTCATATCATGTCAAACATTTCAGAAAAATATTCAGGTGCGATTTTTTGTATTCAACTTCCGGTGCCCTGCCCGGAAGTTTAATTTAAATAGAACTACTTTTAGAGCGATCTCGCAACATTTTAAGTCCTCTTGAGGTGGAATGAGTGGAAATATGAGTGTAATTTATTTCGAATGAAGTCATGGAACCTCGAGCTAATTTATTTCAGTCTTAAACCTACCCCGCAGTATTCCACCTTTTCAGAGGTAATATAATACACAAGCTTTGTTAATTATACTGAATTTGATGTAATTAATTATGTAATTATAGTTATAATAACTTAACCATAGTTAAAATTGCGGTGTGGATAGCAAATCAAAACAAACATTACATAAATGAAATAAGTCAATTTAAATGTAACTACAGTTTTAATTGAATTATTTGTATTTAAAAATTAGTCAAATAACTAAATTTAAAAGTGTACATCTGCTTTATCATCGAGAAAAAAGAAAGCTTGCAATATGATTGTGTATAGTGAAGCCTACTCGTACGAGTTATTTCTATCGACTGGAGAGTTTCAATAATGGAGACAGTGTCCAGTTGCGTCCATATAAAAATTATTAAATTGTATGTCCAGGAAAAAGGATTAATTTTGAAAGGGATATTTATTACCAAGACTTTAGCTCTTTTTTTGTAAAAGCTTTTCCGACCGAAAAATAATTGATAGTTGGTTTTAATAAAGGTGAAAATACTTAGAATTTCAACAAATATCTATATAACTATGGAAATACATGTACAACTACTTACGAAATTTATTTCACAATTGCATTTAAATATCGTTAGTAATTGGGGGGCACGTCTAACTTTTCTGACGGTCATGTTCATCAAGTTGATTACACCACAGATTTGAAGTTGCGTTTATATAAGTCTGGAGTCACCAGTAAAATGTGCTAAACGTTAATTGTAATTTTGTTGTTTTTTGTTCACAGGTACACAAAAGTTTTCGTACCTAATTTAAAG
>JAHZNA010003050.1:0-13142 GCA_027743935.1 Sinodicranocentrus sp. ZH6 | reverse complement strand
GTTATCTTCTCCAGGGAGTCTTAATTTATGGCCGACCGTGGTGGAGTCGGCGAGCACACGGTGAACACTGTTTAGCGAGGCACAAATGACTGCAGAGCTGCCTCCAGCGGATTCATGACTGCTGGCGCGATGCCTCCTTCTTGTATTTGCGATGACATCGGAAGCTAAAGGAATTGAGGAAGATTCTGGACTCTCATCTTCCTCCTCGGAGTCTTCATCTTCGTCTAAAAATTCGGCGGAAAGGGAAGAACTAAAGTCTTGAGGTTGGACGGAGTCTGACTGAGGTTCTTCAGCGGAAGAAGGGACGGCAGATGGGGGAGGAGATTCTGGTTCTTCGGTTGGAGGTGGGAAAGCGGGGCAGTTGCTTTTATAATAAGATCCACTCCCGGAGTGGGATCTTCCTGAGACTCCAGAGTCAGCGGAGCGTTGGCGATTTGCGGCAGCGCGAGGGCAACCGTAGTAGCAAAGGGGGAGACCGCGAATTCGCTTTGGGTCTGACATCAAATTTTCGACGGTGGATTGCGGCATTTTTATTGCGACGGAGAGGGAAGGTATTGGAAGCTTATCGATAACCTGGAGGAAAATAAATAGAAACAACAAATTAGAAACCAAATCTGGGGAAAAAATGTTTAAAAATTGTTAAAATTATTTTGAGTTTATTTGCTTACCTTAATTACATCTATTGTAGTGAGTAGATAAGGAAGGTGAATTTTGACATGTTCACTTTCCCTTATCGTCTCAATTCTAACACTCCCAGCGGTCGTATAACCGTCTGAAAACATTCCAGGGATTTCGTCAAATGTCGCCTGGTACGTTTTCCGCTCGGAGCAATGACTATTTTTGATGATGACTGTGACCTGGACAAAATATAAAGGAAACATTAGTTTCTAGAAGACAAGTTTGGTCAAAAATCTGCAGAAAATATTTTTATTGAAGAGAATACTTACGAGAGTCGTAGCAGTAATGTCTCTAGGAAGCGGCGAGAGACCCCCTTTATTCGTAATTTGCACCGCAAATTCCGGCGTATCAACTAAACTCCAAGCGCCAGCTAAAGAGCAATAGTTGATATCCGTGAAGTTCAAAGTTTCGGAAAAACTTTTCAAGTTCGTCAGCCCAAACAACGCACACCCAACTGTAGGACTGTCCAAAGGGATTTTCGGAGCACAGCGGTCACTCTGAGGTCGTCTACTTTTACTCTCATGATGTCTCGTAGGATGAGGGGAGGGACTGCTTCTATTTTGACTTTCCCCTGAGGATCCTTTTGGCACTCCTCCGGAACAATGGCGACCTACTCCGATATTAGAGTTGAGGTCTTTGACAAGCTTTTCGAAAAAGTGGTAATTCCTTTGGAAAAGAAACAGATCAAAATGATTAAATATTGCCTTTAAAAAATATTGTCCATTTATGATTAGTATTTTTAAAACCAAATTAACTTACAAATCCCCTCTACATCTTCTTGAAGTCTTTTTCATACAATCTTTGAGATCCTGACTAAGCGCACAGATGGCATTCCAGTCGTTTATATCTTGCTCTTCGTATATCCCTTTGAGATTATTGTAAATGTGCAAACATGACCTGTCAAAGTCACAAGTGGTCTCGGTATTTCCTACAAAAAATAATAAAATCCATCAATTAAAAAAAAATCCCATCCATTTCCCATTCACATCTTGATAGTCAACCATCACGTGATACATCCTACATTCTAGATTCGTGTCCCTATTAAAATTTTGGCGCTTTTTTCTCATGCAAAATATCCATCTTTTATATTCTCTCCCGTGACACAATACAAAGGTCACTCCAAAATCCTTATTTTTCTCTCTACGTTTCAGCAATAAATCATCATTAAAAAAACCAACACCGCCTTCTTCAGCTCAACTTCAAAACTTTTTTCTTCAACCTGTTTTGGAGTTTGAAGCCATATGCCATCTAAATTATGATTGCCATTTGAGGTCTCTCTCTTGCTTGACGATGGTCATCCCAAATGGAAAAATTAGCTTGAGCTCTCTGTTCAACTTTTTTTCTCGGATTTTTGCGTCTCCTATCACGAAAGAGAAATTGAGCTGCCACTCAATCCTTATGATGGAGGTCTGGTTAACCTCAAACGAAATTTTTTGAAGATATGTAAAAAAAAACCTCAAACCAAACCACAGAGCTTCTTCGTGTGGCAAAAAAGGAGAGATAATTGTGGACCACGAATGAAAAGTGGACAAGGTGAGCAACTACTATAAGAGTACTATGCTCACATATATTTATTTTTTTTAAGAGATGAGCATATTATATTATTTATGTTGGGATAAATATGAGGGCTGTAATGTTATATTTACAATGTAAAAAAATGTATGGATATTATGCAAATGATAATCTTTAGGTCACACAAACACACACATGTACCCCTTTATATTACGCTTCCTTTTATATCAGATCACGAATTTGGAAATAAAACCATTAAATCAACAAGGGTAACATGATCTGCGCAGAAGATTTTAGGGAGATGGGCATAAATATTGTTTCTTGAAAATCAACTCAATCACAATTTATCAAGCTACTGTAATTACGACATAATTAATTTGACAAAGAAAGGCTAATATTTTTTTGGTTTTTTGACTACCGTAATGTATGAAAGAGCCCTTGAAAACATTGTAATTGTGACCTTTGTTGTTATGATGGGGTGAACAAATTTATGCAAATTATAAACTCACGAAAATACATAAAGCTAGTAATTAAATTAAAATAATCAAGCTCTCTCCACTCACCTGTGTAAACTCCCAATAAAACAATAGCTACAGTAAGACATTTCTGGGGTAGTGTAAAAACCATGTTGATTTTTAACTTCCACTTGCTTCCTCCTCCTTCCTTCCAGCAACTCTTTTCTTTCCAGAAAAAAATCCTGGAATATTCCTAAGCTTGCTTGTAAGGAAGACTTTGTTATCCAGTATTTTTTTTACTCCTTCTTTGTCTCCATGTCTCTCTCGAAAGTCAAGTTTCCTTTCTGTTATTAATTTTTTTCTCGTTTTTATACACCCTCCAATCAATAATTCCTCTAATGAGTCTCTCTCTCTCCAGTGACTCGAGTCAGTTCCAGCTGGAAAAATTTAATGTTCCTTTAATTCCTTCCTTTCTCCTTGTCCAAAAGTGCGTGGCTGGTAATGAAGTGAAGAGAAATTGCTTTAGTCTTTTCATGCGTGTTTCTATGTCATTTCCAGCTTCTCCAGGATTGTTTGCATGTCTGGAGAGAAAACGGAATATCCAGCGAAATGGCCTTCTCTTTTTTATAGCACCATTTCACACTCTCACATTTCAAGCTCACGCACACTCGCCTTATTTATGCATGAGCTTTTCTCCCTTTCTCTCTCTCTCTCCAGCAAAATCTATATTTTCTCCAGCTCTTTTGTCCTTCACAATACAACCCACAAAAAGTGGTTGTGAGCTTCTATACAAAAAAAATCCTTCACAGAGAAAACACTTTTGCACTGAGGAAAACTGGAATACTTTATTATTCTACCGCAGTCTTTTTCTCCTTTTATTGATATCCTTTTTATATCCCTGGAGAGTCAAAACTCTGGAGAAAATTGGTAGTTTGCGTGTGTACTTTTGAATGCGTAATATCCTGGTGAAAATATTTTTCGATGAAACGCCCTCACAATATCCCACACAGTTTGAATGTTGAATTATTCACTTCCCTTTTGTTTATTCGGAGGAGCAAACTCGTTCAAAAAAGCTTAAACACTTTTTCTTTCAATGAGATTTTTTAACTTGTTTTTTCTTCTCTCTCTCCTTCTCCTCCTTTAAAAGCATCAATAGCGGATGAGGAAAATTGATTGAAAAATGTGTTGCGGATTCAAGCTTTAATTTGCATACAGACAAGCTTTACGATGCGGAGATGGGGAGGTCGATGATCCGTAAAAAATCTTGTCTGAGTTCTTCCCTCGATGGGTGCAGATATTTTAAAATCTGGTTTCGTCTTTTTTTAGGGAGATGGTCAGGTCGTCAGGTGTTTGGGTTTTGGATGAAATAATCCGGATTCATATTTTGGTCAAGTTGACGTGGGAAAAATGTCTGAAAGAAGAAAAAATAGCGGATGTAGGTAGACGCAAAAAAATCAAGCTAAACTTTGCACACACATATATAACCATATTATAATGGAATGATCTCATTCCTTTCTTAGAAGTTAGACATTTGTCAACTTAAAAAACACTTTCAGAGGTTGAGGCTGAGTAGGAGTTGGATAATATTCAATGAATGCTGCAATTTTCTGCAGAGGTTGAGCTCAAGCTTAAAAAGGAGATTAGAGACATCTGCAGAGTATAAAAAATGTGCAAAGTTGTGCACATTCGGAGAAGAAACATTGCATAGGGATGAAGCCTTGGAATGAATGGGAGCTTACTCCACAAAAATATTAATAAGGATGACCACAAGCTTTAGGAATTTTTGTAGGAATATAATATGAACAATGTTAAATATTAGTTTGAATCTTGTTCCCACCTTTTTGCCTTGCCACACAAGAGGATATAATTCTCAATAAAAGCATGTAATTTTAATGAACTTTCCAATGAATGGAAAAAAAACTTCCAGCTAAAAAGAAAGACACTCTGTCTCTTATTCTTCACAAGATAGCTCACTCAACTTTTTTATCAGTAAAAAAAATCCCCTCCAGTTGTAAAGCCAATGTGGGGCTCTTTGAATGGAAAATTCTCCAAAAACAATTTTACTCCTTTAGCCAACCACCAATTATCTTTACTAATTTTTGACCAAAGAGTCCCTCTCACAAGCTAATAATGTCTTCTCAATCTTGAGATACAGTCTTTTTTCTTCGTCTTCGCTCTTCAAGATATTACTACTTGTATATACGGGTGATGTTTAATGGAGCAAGTCAAAGTAGAGACTAGACTGCACGTCTCTGCAGCTGTGCCACACTTGTCTCATCATCACGGATATCACCACATTCTCATCATTATCTCTTACAAGCTCAACTCTTCACAAGCTAAAAGGAACCTAGAAAAAAAACTTTTGATGGAAACAGTACACAGAAAAAAATTCCCTGCAATATTCACCACCACACATACTACTTTTTATTATCCTTACTGTATATTTTGAGAGGGAGACATTCCTCCACATATTTTACACATGGGAGAGATTACTCACTTATTGTGAGTGAGTCGCATGGGATAAAATTGTGAAGCTTGATAGAGGACATATATTTCTCTGTGAATACATAGGGGAGAGGAATGATAGAGAAATGTATGGATAGGATTGGTGGATGGAGCCTCTCGGGAAAAAAATATTTGTGCCGACAGAAAACCCTTTCTGATAGCAGAAGATCATCTGGGTAATATCAAACCAAGGTGTGTATACTAAATCTGACAATTTTTCTAAATGATGAGCAAAAAATTGAAAATTGGGAGGAGGAAATTGTACAATATTTTGGAAAGCTAGGTTTGTCAATGAAATTAAATGAAAAAATTGACAATTTTTTTGAACACCAGGACCATATCCAACAAAGGAAACAGTGAGAAGGTTGCTTCATCCTGGAAACTTTTTTTTTTGGCAAAAGTACAACTATATAAGTATAAGGAGGAAAAAAGGGCAAATTTAATAACATATATTTTTCTCTCTCTTCATCATCCACATCCTCATATGAGTGCGTTATTTTCGAGAGAAAAAAATTCTACTCGTGTGATTAGAGATACGGTAAAAGTTTGTGTATAAAGGATATTCTCGTAGAGGATTTTTTTCGTGTGTAAAATAAAGCTTTAAGAGATGAGATGAGTGTGCAGGTTTGCACTTTATCATTCTCTGTACGAATGTGAGGATATGTACCTCTGAAGTTGTGAATATTTGCCAAGTCTCTGTGAGTAAGATTATGCAAGTAATGAAAACAGGAATGTTTCAAAATGTCTGTGACTAAAAAGTATGTACCTAGAGGGGATCTGCACAATATTAAAATCAGGCTGAAAAAACGAGAGCATGTCTTGTGGTTGTGATGATGCAGAGGGAAAAGGGGAATTTTTTCTTAAATTAATCTTGCCTCTACATATATGTATCACAATATCCTGTAAATGCTAAACTAATTTTGACTCATTCATTTTCCTCTCGTAGTCACATTTTCATGGGGAGAATAATGAAGAGTTTTCAATATGTATTGACACTTGTTCAGATAAATGCGGCTTGAGAAGAGCAAAGAGAAAATTATATCATGAGCTTGTCAATGGGATCGGTATACTTTGCGGTGGAAGTTTTGCGTCAAAGGTGGGATTGCATAATGGTGTCATTTTGAATGTCACAATGTTTTGTCAAAAAACTCATTCATGAATTTTGAGCATGATATATACACTAAAATTCACCGATCTAATTTCAAACTATCACAAGCTCAATGAAAATAATATTCTTAATGGCGTCGAAATATTCAAAAAGTGAAGAATTTTTTTTGCCCAAAAAGATTATTTTTAGGTATAACCTGACGCCTCCACAAATTCCGCAAGATATCCCTACCCCAACATTTTTTTCTTCCTTCTATGCTCCACATTTTTGGTGAAGATTTATTTTTATATAAAAAATCCCCTTCAATTTTTTCTCTCCTTTACCCTGTCGGAATATGTAAGAATATTGAACGTAGACAGGGGTAAAATTTATTCATCTTCAGAGTGAAAATATAGTGGTGTCATGTCACTCATTAAAAATGACATTTTCCCCTTCCCCCAAAAAACCGAGGTTGTTTATCAAGCTATTTTTTTCTCTTAAAACAGAAAATCTCTCTCCTGAGGTGGTAATAATCTTGGGATCAATTTTTATGAAGATGTTCCCCCATCCCTCATATTTTTGCTCTGCAAGAGCTCCAATTTCAATCAAAAAGTCAAGGCAAAATATATCGCAGCTGGGATTTCATGTCAAATGCGAAATCATAAGAGTTGAGAAAGGAAGCGGGGAAAAAATGAAAAAAATTAGCCAATAAACTTTTTTTCATTAAAATCCTCTCAAACCCCTTTTAAAACAGAGAGATATATATTTCCTGTGCAGTTGGATTCCCTCCAAAAATCATTTATCACGAGAAAACCAACGAGAGAAGGAGAGTGAGAGAAATATTTTTAGAAAAATAATTTCTCATTTGAGCCTCTCTCTCTCAAAAAAAAATTCTAGAACTTAATGGAAATCCTTTGCCAAATGAATTTAGACAGGAATTTAGAAAATGGGAATTCTTGCACTGATTAAAATATTCAAATGAGAAAAATGAGCTGATGACTGTGAATCAAATTCCTTCACACGTTTATAAAATCCTAAGGATATTTCGAATATGAAGAATTCCCTAAAATTTTTCAAGTTACAAGTAAACCCCACGTTATAAACAAGAGAGTTCAAGGTTTCCGAGAAATCCCGACAAAACACAAAATAATGTATAAAAAGTCTTAAAAACATTTAAATAAGTTTACCTTTGCAATTAACTTCCCAAAAGTTGATGAACTTTAACTCTGATAATTTTTTTCTTAAATACTTCTAGCATTTCATAATTATTAGATACAAAACCAGCCTCCTGCTAAAGACTCTAGTAAACTTAACCACTCCAAATAATATTCAAGTTCAAAACTATCACAAAAAACTGCAATTTTTCCCCCCTCAAAAACTCACTCTTTTCCTCGTAAACTCTAGCTCACATGCTCTTCCCACCACTCTCTTTGCAAGACTCTCGGTCGTCATCCACCTGCACGACATTCCCTATTTCGTAGAATTTCCTCTTCCTTTTTTCTCTCCCAGACACCTTGGCATCCTGAGGATTAACTCGATATCACAATTTCCCCAAATGCTCAGCAATCACACCCTTTCAAAGTTATCATTTCACACGTACCCCTACAATCCCCTCAACACATATATATTATCCGGGTGCACACAACCAATTCCCATTTTTTCAACAATACCATTTTTATCTCCTAATTTTCTCAAACCTTTTTCTTTGTAACAATGGTCCCCCTTCTTTTTCTCCTATTCTCTCTCCATTTGGCTGGAGGGCGGATTGGAAAATAAGTTAAGCCCCACACCTGCATAAAAATCAGACACGTATACCTCTTCACAGAGAGAGAGAAGAAAAAAATCCTCACAAAATAAAAACTTGTTGCATGCTGTGCTCTTCACTGATATTTTATTTTTTTTCAGATATATCTTATCTCCTTACAAGGTATATACAAGCTTCATATCAGAGAAAAATATGTATGCCAAAGGGTACACACAAAAATCTTTTTCAGCTTACACAAAACAAGCCACATTTACACCACCACCACCAGTCCACCACATAGAGAGAATGGGAATAAATACCAGTTTTTTTTCTTCTTCACTCTGCTTCTCTGCCTGATCACCATGATCAGGATATATATGAAGGGAAGTTAATGAAAACGACTTGTTCCCGTTTATGAACTACATGTATTGTGCCTGTTGACCAGTTTTCAGATTAGATTATACATATAAGAGAGAGAGAGAAGGGATTTACAGCAAGGGAGATTGGGTGGATAGAGGAATAGTTTAAAGCTTTATGCTTTTATTCTTATATATGTATAAACAAGGTAATATTATTGCTTTTTGAGGAACTCGACCATAGCGGAAAATCCTGAAGGGAGAAGAAACAAGTAGAAATTCGGAGGAGGAGAGAGATAGGGAATTTTTATGATTTTTAAAGAGGAATAAAAACAATGTAATAAAATATTTGGTAATATTCCCATTTTGTAAAATGGGGGTTAACAGCCTAGTATATGATAGTGGAAGCTGTTATCTTTTAAATTAAAATTATGATAAGGTTTGAGGCTTGTATTTTTCTCACACCTGCTAATTTAAATTACAATCAGCACACTCCCAACAAGTGTCACAAGAATGAAAATATATCAAAGCAATTGTTCGCTTGCACACCTGAACTCATTTTTCAGAGAAAAGGGGTTTGTTATATTGCTCAAAGCTCAGGAGTGTTTTGTAAAGGATATTTTTAGAATAATCCTTAAATATTCTCTGAGAAAAATGATGCCGCTTCTAGTTTCTCGTGTCAGGACACATTGAAGACACACATAATGAAGGGAGATGGCAGTCATTCGCGAAAGAGTACATTGTCGGAGAAAATTTCAAAGAAAAAGGTTTACAATTATCTGTTGTAAATAGAACAAGAGGTACAGCTGTTTTTGACTCAAAAATTTTGTTCAGCTTTTACAACCAGTGAACAGCACACGAGGATTATTTGGAAAAATTGTGTATTTTTTCAAGGATATATACCATTATAAAAGGTACGTACGTGACTGACAATGAGTGAGAAACAAGACCACTTGTCAACTGTCAACATTTGTATTGTTTACTTTACAATATTGTAAAAGGATGGAGGGAGAGTAATAATTGTAAAGTTCGTGTAAAGCCTGACTAGTCCCTTGTTCCCTAAAGCATGGCAAGGAGCAGGGAAAAATGAGTTGAATAATGTGAGTGACAAAGGGAGAGAGAGATGATATGACGAAAATGAATGCTCTGTCAGAATACATTTGATTATTGAAGGATGAAGGAAGTAAATGATTGAAATTGAATGACACTTTTTGAGTGACAAAGGAGAAAAAATATGACAGTGCAGGTTAAATTGTGGATTAAGGTAAGTTGAGCAGAATTTCAATGGATAATTATTTTGGGAATTACGGGTTTACCGTTTTCACCAGAAAATTGGGGGGGGATGTGGGAGAAGGTGTAATTATTTACAGGTTTTGTAAAATGACGGAATCACTGATGGTGGTGGGGGACATGAGGAGAGGAATATTTTTTAGTCAAGTTTAAACGTCGCAAAATATATTATTTATAGTTGTTGTAAACGAACTTTACTGAAGATATATGGTTGGCGCTACTGATATTGCAGCTTAAGCATGACCCGATAATACGAAGATGAACTTTATTCCCAAAACTAATTAACAACTTTATTCTCAATTAAGTTCCCATTTGGCATAATCCCTGCTCTCCAATCTTCTCCTCAGATCTGCACAAACTACCTTAATTTTTTAACAAGAACATCCCATTTCAAATCTTTCACAACTTTTATTCCCCTCTCACGAATCACCATTATCTCATCTTCAAAATTGCATTCTCTGTAATTCTCTTTCCTCAACTACAAAAAACTACCTCAATTCTCAACCTCAGCCTCAACATAGGGATATATCCAACCTAAATAAAAAGTGCATCGTGCACATAATACCATGTTATTCCATATGCCCTCGCTCACTCCAACCTCTTTTTTCCGTCATTATTATCTATTTATCTAAAACCATATAATTTTAAAGGATACTTACCGTTCTCATGTACAAGTTATATTCCAAAATTTCCTCCTTTTGATTAGCCATTTCCAAAGCTAGTCATCATCTCCAATTCCATATCACCTTCCATTTTCTCTCACTTTTTTATAATTTCCACCAATATTAAATCATTAGATGAACTGCACTCCACAAAATTAATTAAAACTCACGTTCCTCCAGTCACACATATCTTTATTTCTTTCTTATCATTTCCACTTTTTCACAATATTACTCATAATCTCCAAACTATCTTGCCACAGGTCAGGTTTCAAGATAACCTTAAAATTCTCCAGAAACTCACTTCTCAAATGGCTCTCTGTCCACTTCTCTGTGAAGACTAAACCTTGCCTCAACCCAGAACATATTTTTCCTTCAATATCCACAACTCCCATACCCACCTTCATTTTTCCCTGCACTCCTCTCACACAGCAAGAAAATATTCATTAAAATTTTCTACCCTGTAATACATATCTACATTTCTGACATCCACCACCTTTTCCACATATCCAGCCCTGTACATGAAATCCAATACTTTTTCACATCCCTACTCCTTCAATACTTAAACAAAAGAAGGGTTTCTCTCTCTCTCTCTCCAGCTTTGAAAAACAAGTTTTGAAGTTTAACATTCACACAAAAATTTCCCTTTGAGAGAAGCACAGAGAGCTGAAGGGCAAAAAGCTGTTCATTTCTTAACAATACACCTCTCATTCTCGTCAAGAAGGTGAAGAACAAGAAGGGAAGGAATCTTGTGGATTTTTTTCTTCTCTCTATTCATTTCTTTCTTCGAAACCTTTTCATGCAGCTGTTTTGAATTATATACACAAAAGAGAAGAGAGAAAAAGAACCTCTGGATAGTTTTTTTCCTTGAAGGGGAAGAAATATAGGAGTGAACGTGACTGTACAAAAAATATTCTCTCAAGTTTTATGCTTCATGGCATGTTTTCCTTTTCATTATTTTCTTGTCCAAGGAATCAAGTTGCTCAGCTTGCAATGTGATATGAAGAAGTGGAACAAAGGTCGTTTTCTTTGAGGATGATGAGCTTCAGCTTGACTAAAAAAAGAGAACCTTTCTGAGAGAGAAGGAGAAGAAGTGAAGGAGGATATTTCCCATAAAAACTTATTATTGGGATTTTCTTTTACACTATGGATATATTTTTTCTGGTTAACTGTCCATCAGAAAAGATTAAGAATGTTTTTCTTGAAAGAGTGAGCCTCACAGTCTGAAGAAAAATGGGAAAAAGATTTCAAGTTCTGTTATATATTCCTTTTTTTTCTTTGAGAGGGATTTTCTATACCGGCTTGCTCATTCGCACAAGAGGAGAGAGGGAGAAGATGGAAAAATTCATTTGAGAAGTTTGAAAGGAAAAGATTGAAAACAAGTCAGGCTCGTCTTTCTTGACAGGCAAGAAACATGGGGAATACATGGGATCTATTATTCTCATTCTTTTTCCTCCTCATTTGTTAAAATAATCTTTACAAATGTTTAGCTGAGGATTTCTAATGAAAATTTGTTCTCATGGTCAGGAATTTCCAGAAAATTCAATTTTTTCTCTTCAGGGTTCCATATTTTGGTGGTGGACTAGAACGTCATTTAATTAATTAAAATTAAAATATAAATCTGGTACAGTTATCAGATCCCTCTGCTATCTCTTCCTTGGATAATAAAAAATACTTGAATCAACATCAGCAATGTTAACCCTCATTTTCAGAACATGACTTCAGATAAGATTCTCCAAATTAACTTATTCTCCCTATCTTATCCAAAAAAAACAAAGAACCATTTTTTTTTCTCCTTTGAAAAAAAGGTGTCATGTGACTTTGATATCATATCAGGGAACAAGCTTCTAATCTAAATATCTTTACAAACTTCACGTAAAATGACCAACACATATGGTCTCACCGAACAACTTTTTTTCCTTCATCAAAAGACTAAAAAAGGAAATGCAATCTCTTTTGTGGCTAAGCACAGCACACACACACATTATCCAATATAATTTATAATAATATTATATTTTCCTGGACATTTTTATTCTCTCCCTTCTCCAGCCCTTTATTCTGGAAAAGGTTAACCTTTTTCATTCTCCCCACGTATTTCTTCTTCCCTCCTGTCATAAAAATGCATTTCATTATTTCCATTCTTGCACACTCAACCGAGGAAACTTTCAAGGGAAAAAAGTTATATAACCTTTTGAGGATATATAGTTTATACCTATATATCCAGATATAAAAAAGAGATGCAGGGTATAAAAATGATGATGCTCATCTCATCTCTGCTCCTCAACTGCTTCTCTTTATCTCACAAACTAATCGCTTCTCATGTGCCCACCGACGGCTTGAGGTACGCTTGTAATGCGTAAAGGTTATATAATATAAGATCCTCAAAATGTGTTGCCGGAGGGGGCAAAAGTTTTTAATTTCTTTGGAGGATGCAGGAGGAGGAGAGGTGGATGCATAAATAAAAATGTAGATTTGTAATGTTGATTGGGAGAAGGAGAGAGAGAGAGAGAGATAAAAAATATGAATTTATTATTGCTTTTTTATATTCTCTGTTACAAAATGTGAACAGGTGGTATAAGATACGAGAATGAGGTTTCTTTGGAGGATGATGACTTTTGAATATTATATATGTAGTTTTTTATGAGGATGTGAGAAGGATGGACATTGTGGAGAATTTAACTTGACAGTGTATTTCCTTCCTTGGGCAGTTGAGACTTTGAAAGTGTGTGGACTCCAGTGGAGAAGGATAACACGGATGGAAGAGAATAAGAGGATTTTTTATGAAATGATTTATTGTTATTCATAGAGTGTGAGAGAGGAGAGAGTTGGCTGGAGTTTTATTAAAGATTTTGTCCA
>JAHZNA010003049.1:0-18795 GCA_027743935.1 Sinodicranocentrus sp. ZH6 | reverse complement strand
CTAAACGGTTTGACTTTTTTAAATTCTGTTTTCACCTATCGATACCTAAGGAGATGGACTTCTTATCTATTGCTTAATGAGCCATATCGAAAGGGCCCTTCAGGACCTGCGTAAGGTCCCGAGTTTCAAAAATCCATATATGGTGTGTAGTATATCATTCTTCAGCATTTTTAAGGAGAACAAACTGTATTGCTAATGCGCCAAGTCTAAAAGACCCTTCAGGCCCTGCACAAGGTCCTGTCAAAATTTCACATATAGCGTGTACTATATCATTCCTCCGGATTTTTAAAGAATATTTTCTGCGAAACTTCTTTCTATTAACCTTAATCGTTTATTGCGTCTTATTTTTAAAAGTTTAGCTGAAGAACATCATTTTAATAAGTATGTTAAGCATGAATGTTCAATGTGATGAATGAGTCATGAGAATTAGCAAAAAAATGACGATCAAACAATTTATAAAACCTATATGCCGTAAACCGACAGTGGTTTACAAAATAAGAAGTCAATCTATAGCTCCATGTAATTTCCAAGAATGTTAGTATCCCATACACATACCCCACACTTATATATGTTCTTTTATATGGCAATTTTGGTTAAATACATCCATTTTTTGTAATCGCAACAACCATATGCGTTATCGCTTATGAAATACCGCCTGTCAGGTAGCCAACTGATCATAAATATCATTATGATTATGCATATTTTCATTATTTTATAAATAACAAAATCCAGAGTACGAAAGGACAGACGTGATATAATTAATGAAATGATTTGTAGTGAGTCACTGTTAAATAAATCCGTAAATACTCCGCTCTATCATCTATGTCAGACAACTAACTATTTACGTCAAGTAACATACCTTAGTTTCCATGTATTTCAGTATTATATGCATTATCTTTATAGATGTAGCTAATCCCAAGGTGAAAGATAGATATAGATATTTGCGAGTGAAACATCTGACCATAATTAGTATTAGAATGTAAATGAAACAAAAAGCATTGATAACTGGGCTGGTCTAATTGGTTCTGAACATTTTCGCCCACTCTAGCATAGCATTAGCAAAAGCAATTTAAGCACATTCAAAACATAAAAGAAAAAAATACTTACTCTGAAACTTGGGGCACAGTTGGACATTCATCATATGTGACACAGTCGTTCCAATCTGGTTTCAATTTGTACTGGGTGCCATCACGATTCAGTGGAGGAATTGTAACAACTTTAATTATGTGCTGATTCTCCAACAATGGGTAGGGCTCTTTCTTCCAACAGCCACCACTAATTCCACAATGATAAAATAAGTCAAAAACTTTCTTACAGATCCACGATTTCTCCATAATTTTGTCATTTCTCTTTTCACTTCGATAACCATCCACGATATTCTTGTCAATTTTTTGCTCAATGATGCAATAAATTTCTTTTTAAACGATCGTGAAAAAAGCACAGTCGAATTCAGTCAGCATACCACATCCACAAGATCATGTGATTCAGTTCACTCTAAATTTTCTCCAACAACAATCACGAACCGATAACATGAGCTCTGGACTACAGACAACAAGTAAAGATGAATTAGATTTTTTAACTCTTGCTCCAATCACTCATGCAATGTGCGCATGTTATATGTATTCTCTGCGGCAGATGCTGCCCTCTAACAATTTTATATATGAAAATGCGTGTAGCACAATAAACAAGATTTAATTATAGTGATTACGATTCTTTAAAATCAAACACTTGTTCGATGATCAATCGCTGTGAACTAAACTACTAAGAACAAACACGGCAAACAACCTTCACTACTCAGATACCAGCAAAGAAGTAATAACTCAGAGTAAAACTATAGAAAATGAAATTATGTCTGTTTGTTTAGTTTGATATTTGAAGTAGTTATAGCTACGTCGGCGTCCTTCGTCGCACATCTGCGCTATAATATGTCATTATTGGTATACACCCATGAGTTTATTATTTCAATCACCTAAATATAATTTTTGTGGTTTTTTGCTGCGAAGCACATAAAAATCAGTGAAGCAGTGATTGAATGATAACTGACGAAATATAAAATTAAACAATTATTAAACTACAACCACTTTGAAACTTGAGTTGTATGCAAGTGCGTTACACTAACCAGAATGAAAATGATATAAGTGGCACAAAAACTGAGCGGTGTAAAAATGGACGTCATAAAACAATAAAACGTTGTAGTTTGATTTAGCTGCCCCACTGCTAAATCTTTTTCAATTTGCTATTGAAATGATCGTATTACTTTCTCTTATTACTGAGGGAGCTCCCCTGAATGTACACGATTGTCCACCAGTTTACAATATCAGAGAGAGAATTATGTTGTATTTATGAAATAACTGATTTTTGGCTCAGGGAGATATTAAACTTTTGCTTAACTGATTAACATAATGCTCCAGAAGTGGTTACATTCTTTTCTTATCTACCAACTAAAAATTGTATTATCGTCATGGTACAGGTAAACACATGAGGAAAGGTATAAACTCAAACTACACATCCTTCCAATGTTCATGTATTTAAACTTTTATCACTTTGTGGGCTATTAAAATGTCATTCCCAAGCACGTTAATGCCGTTGACTGACTGCCTTTGCAATTATGTACACTATGATGAAGTGAAGCAGATAATTTTTTATGGTAGTCTCCTACATTCTGTGAGCAGTGCCTTGGTCAATATTGAAATTGGTGAACAAAAATGCTTTAAAAAAATCAAAATGCTGTCTATCTCAGCCGTGTGTTTAGTGTCCAACGGTAGTAAATAAATGGAAGAGGTAAAAATAAGGTGAATTGGAAACTAATAGCACAGAAAATACACAATAAGTATACTTCAAAATACGAAAACTGCACATTCGCACACAACATTAATTTTAGTCTGATCTTCCTCTTATCACATAATGGCAAAAACTAAAATCTCTTGTAATACAACAATGTTGGACGTTGTTAGGGCTCCTTATCTGTTTGAGAAAAACAATTCCTATCTTTTAATCGACGCTATGGCTGCTGATATGATATGGAAGGCAGTGTGAAGTGCACTCCATAGTACGTTTAATATTCACATGTACACACGAAAAGCGAACATGAATGCTAAAACTTATTACTTTTGGCACTGAATGACTTCTAAATGACCTGCAGCCGCCCTTAGCTTTTGCGATGTGAAAAATCGAAATATATATTCAATTCATACTATACCACAAAATAGCTTACCATTCGGTAGCTCTAAGCTCTAAACAGATTAATCTTGTCGAAACACATACGTAACACCGCCAAGGTTTGTTTTTCCGCATTTAATACCATACGGTTGATTGATTAGGTTCATTTTGATCTACCTACCTGTTTGGCATTTTATTGTTATCTACTGTAACTTTTGTGAACACGCGCATACTGTTGTCTTACGTGCAGAACGGATTACGAATACCTTAATGCATACCATCGTAGTACTTTGCTTAAAAATTAAAATACCAAGTCATTAAACCATCTCTCTCGAATAAGAAAAGAAGTTACGTGATACGAAAGTCTACACTGATTGGCGAAACAATTTTTCGCAATCTATATATTTTTTCCATTTCATTTAAAAAAGGATTGACCGACCTGCATGAGCACAACTAGCAATAGAAAAGTCTAACGGGAGTAAGGGCCTTCGGAATCGTTTCGGAGGGCAGTAGGGTAAGACTTTTTAATTTTTTAGCGTTATGCACGCTTTACTAGACCATTTGGTCTCTCATTCTGTTTGAAATTGTCAACAACATAAATTTTACGGATAAAATAACAGCAAATGATTCACTAAATTAGTTACATACATAAAATATAAAAACGTTATTGTTTTACATGCATAGTGTGATGTGGTATTTAAAAATCGTGGCTAACTGTGTGATCGATACCTAATTTGAGTTTCGACATGAGCACATTAACCAGAATTTAGTTCGACCTTGCTGATGACTGATAATAGAACTGTGAATGGTCATGAATACCAGGACAGAATGTGGGTAATGCGTATTAACATTTGACACGTACCAGTAAAGCGTTGCGAGTCCGACTAGTATATACTGTTCATCATCTCCAATACAAGATTCGCACCTGCAGCAACGAAAACACTCTGGATGAAACTTCATCGCTCCAGCTGTCATAACCAATCCTATGGTTGTCTGAAACGCGAAAAAAAAATTGTTACTAGGTTGCCATTTCTCGTTAGATAAAAGTTTCTTTAAGAAAATCAAATAACACTTCAATTTTAGAGACAAACTTACTTCACCACAATTATGACATGTTCCTCTGCAGTTGGCCATTGCTGCCAACAACGCTGGGGAGTCATACCAATTTTCCACTCTAGAGTCCAGTGTCAACGATTAAACAATGGACTGTGAGTACTCTTATAAAAGTTCAACTAACAAAGCACTTGTTCCTAAATGTTAAAATACTAATTCACTTGGGATTACATGTATATATCAACGTTAACTTTCTTCCTATGAGCTATCATTTAATTATAATTGTCCGCTAACGTTACTATAGATATTAATACTTTCAAACTCGAGTACAAAATACACTAAAAGTTTTCGGATTGCACATCTGCAGATCTTCCAAACACCTCGATCTTGCGAATACTGAAAATTACTGCTGCAGCTATTAGCTGCACAAGGTTCCAGTTCTGCGGAAATATGTCGTAGACAAAACTCACAGACAGATTTTGACGGAATAGAACATAAATTACAGTTTTTAGTACAGTCTGCAGAATATCAAATGATTACAAAGTTTCAATAATTTTAAAGTCGCTCTCCAGTAAATCTCAGTCTCCTTTCAAAGTTAAATACAATTTATCAGTGACGGAATGGCCATGCGTTATACCTCGATGTATTTACTTTAGGCATATTATACAATTGTACTTGCATACATACTAAGTGTTTGTTATACAGCAATACTGGAGATTGTTTATATTGCAATACTAGCTGCTGTTGCAAGTCTAAAAAATGTTCAATTAAACTCGCCTTCTACTGTTGATTGCGTAAGGTCATGAGCTTGCAGAGTCATGAACATTTGTCTTCAAGTAAAATTTCCTTAGTCGCTTGTTATTGTAAATGCTGGAGTCTTGTTGCTTTGACAGTTTGGTAATCAAAAATGAGGTAGAACTCGTATAACTTAAGCAACTTAATGATAATGAGTAATTTATATTGACAATGTTCCGTTCACTAGTTTGGAAACAATTATATGTTCCCATTTCTGACATATCCTGCTTAGCGCTTTCTCGACCATGCGCACATTGCCGACGGAGAATAGAAAATAGTGATGTACGCTTTACAATGCAGTCTTATAATTTATATTAATCTATGTTTCGAACCCCTTGCGCACAACTCTATTATAAAGATATATTCAATTTAATTTTTATGCAACGTTTCACAGATTTCGTCTGTTCAAAGCATCCGGTACACGACTACTTTTAACTATCAAATACACAACCTATAAAATCTTGTGAAAAATGTATTACAATGTACAAATGATTCTTAAAAGTTTACTGACATCATTTTAGAGTACACTATATCCAGCTCCTCTTGGCTAACCTGGTGACCGACTGATTCAGATAATGGATGGTGAGAGTCTTAGACTTGGATATCTTTTCACTGGAGCTCACTATTTCGTCATTCAGCCACAAAACGACTTGTAATTGGATTTCCTTGGTGGACTGATGTACCTACCTATTGGCTTTTGTGTAGTACTTGTAGTAGAGTACACATAAGACTACACCAATACCTATATATCTTTATCTTTCTGCAGTTACCTACCGTCAAATAGGTAATCTCCACAATATTTTCCTCTACAATGATTTGTACATACTATACGACCTCCGATAGTGCAAAAAGTATCGATTGGCAACGCGACTTGTGTTTTTACACTATACTCTTGATATAGTTATTGTACAATGTATACATGCTGTGGCTCTAGCAATTATTGGATTACTTTCCAGAACTACAAAGAAGAAGCGGAGGCACAATTATAAGACATGTAACTGTAACATTTTTGTAGCAGAATGTTGACGTGGCGTTGGTTCTTGGACAAGTTTACTATCTTATGATCTCCTAGTTCTTCTTCGTTTCGATTATTAATAGAGTCGTTACTACAGCAAAGCTTTGACTTTTGTCCTGCCTGACTGATGATATGGTGATTCAGAGTTGTTGCTGTATTTAATTCTATGTTTGAAATCTTGTATTTTCACATTCTCGTTGCACTTACGCTGCTGTTCATTACAATCGTAAATGCGCAGTGAATCAAACCACTAGTAGCACGACTAATGTCAAAATTTGGAGCTTGGTAAGAGGATAAGCTGGCCTTACTTCAGCCAAACGTACGCCGGGTACAAAAAAAAGTTTGGTGCCTTAGGTATATGACCACAAAACGGATATATCGCTCCAGTTTTCTTTCATTAAATTTATGGCGTATGGATTTTGAACTCCATCGTTGTTACGTAGGGTCACATTTACAACACAATATTAGCAATGAGTTGATCGGACGTGGAATATTCATAAAAGCCAAGTGGTCCATGTACAAAATCCGTATGTAAAGTTATCAAAAAGTCACAAGTTTGTAAGGCACAGTCAACTTGAACTTGTTTCTCGACTGGCTTATTTTTTCACAACGAAAGCTAGAAAGTATGTTGTTCTTGCACTCCTGAAAATACCAATTGTTCACAGTTAACGTCCATCTCGTTTTACACCCTTTGAGTTATCTATCAGTGGATGCTTTCATTTCCTCCAAATACTACGGTAGTGGTGAAATGTGAAAACGAAGATTTGGATGACTGGTGTTCGTCGTTCCGCAATGCTGGCGGCAAATATGTGAATATGTGAACAAGCCTGCAACTGTTGTGGTAGTTCAAGTGTGCAGCAGCAGGGCACTTCATATAGACACGTACAGCACTAACGGCAACGGTAGCTCACCTACATAAAAAAAAAAAAAAAAATCTTTAAATGAATCGCAGTTTTGATAGTTTCCGAAAATGTGAATTTCATTTTTTACGGCACACCTCATACACAAATACTAACCATTAGTCTAAAAGTTATACTTACAACTTATAGCGTAATAAACTCATAACAATATACGAATAAAAACGGATGTTATTTTTTGTCTTGCTTAACGATCAGTCTGGGATAAGCATTTCTAAGTATTAAAATCTGTTCATTTCCAATTTATACAGGGAAGTAAGTATAATGCAACAGATGTGTAAACTTCAAAATGCCTCCTAATTGCCCAATAGTATTTCATTTAACTTTTCCACATCTGCAACCATTACAACGTATAATTACTTTTACTTGTGCTAGAAACACACATCAATTTCCAACTATTAAATTAACTATAGATCTGCAAGAAGCTAAAAGTGGTTTGCTATAATATGCTGATTGATAATAAGAACATATTATACAGTATACGCAGTTCTTCATAAGTCTCCTACACGAACGAAAACAAAAATTGAGCAGAAAGGTCAGCCAGTTAAAAAATTATACTATGAGATGCTTGAAGTACAACATTGAACCAAACCCAACGCAGTCTTCGGTTTGTTCTGTTTTTTTAAAAAAAATGCTGTATCAGATGAAAGTATATTTGAAAATTTGTACACAGGTAATTTATCCCACGGTATAAAAAACGCACAAGTCGTAAGTAAGTTGTAAGCTTGAGTGAGATATAAACCCAGTACTCAATGCCGTAATTACAGTGCTTACAGACCAACCACTATTACACACTATATGACTGAAAAGCCCTTAAGCTACATAGCCCTTCATAGTACAGTGTGTGTAAATTATTAAGCAGTTATTTATTAATATATTTTATACAGTTGTACAAAATATACATACAATATAGATGATTTATTTATGCAGCGAGAGAAAATTCATATATGAGCAGTAATGTTTGATGGTGAACACACGTGAGCAGGTACACTTAGGCATTGCATCCATGAACCGTACAAGTATACTGTAATTGGCAGTGATTCAGAACGAAAAGTTAATTGCTCGAGTATTAACTTTTGCCTGTGCCATAAAAACCCACCATCCGATGCTCAATTCAGTATAAATTATTCTTTAAATCTACAATCATACTGCCACAAATTATGACGATACTCGTCAAAAAAATACTCTGTGTAACGAACACCATGTGATTCTTTTTCCTTTCTTATGGTCATAATGATTACACGGTATCTAATCTTTGAGTATACTGCAGTTCGTATGCATCACTTATTTGTTTATGAGTTGTAAGCAAACTACGAAAAAATATGTGATGCGATACAAATACAAGCCTACAACCACAGGATTAATTAAATACTGATATTGTGATTTGATCTGTTTCGAGTTTAAATGTACAGTGTTTGGGTTGGAGCTGGGCTCAAGCTCGAGAGCTACTGTTCGTATCATGTTTCATGTTTATGTATCAATGAAGTTTGTTGTTGCATGTAAATATTATTATGTCAAGTTACGTGAAGCAATCGTACCATGACCTTACAAAAATAAAAATATCAACAAACTGACTTGCCCTTATATGACTACACACACAAGAAAAAAACGGTTAAGTGAGCATTTTCTTCTTGTGAGTTAGCGCTAACTGAAACTACCTTGTAACTGTAATACGCTAGCTGGTTAATATATCTTTATAATTAAATGCCGAAAGTACTTAGCGTCAATTTTTTGTTATAGTTTCAAAGCTAAAATGAGACAACATATATATTTAATTTCATTTTCGCATTAAATGTATTCATTTATCATCCCTACTAGTCTCTATAAACTCGTTAGCATTGCTATAGCTAGCCTACTCCTTGCGTCTTGCCTAGATTTCTTGCTCTAACGAACGCAGTTGCTATAAAACCATGTAAGATGACAAAAAACGCAAGGGTAGTAGGATGCCATAATACCAACCATTACCATTCAAAACGTTCACGGCTTGTACTTCATATATACATGTCACACTCACAGCTTACGATTTACAATGTACATGTGTTCAACTTTTCCTTTGCAAAAATTGCCAAAAGAAAAATTAATTTATGACAAATTCATGACTGACAGATTACTGCCAACATATGCATATATTGCGATTTTTGCCAAAATCTTAATATTGCTAGTTGTACACGGTGTAATACGTTTAAAAGGAATTAAAAATAAGTAAAAAATTTCTTGCGACATAATGACTTTTTTTACTTAATGTTATTTGAGTAGTGAGCCAACCTAAAGTTACAATTCTTTTGTTGTAACGTTTGTAAATTACAAGCATGCTAACAAAAAATGTAAAGATAAATACCTTGTAGAAGATTCACTTTTTTCAAAGCTTCAAAATGTCGAATCTGATCAGCTCGAAATTCACCGGTCCTCTCACTCGTCAAATCCCTTGCAAGTTCTCCATTCGTTTTCGTCACTTCTACACACACAAATGACAATGCACAATTAATGAATCAAATATGTGGAAGCAAACTTAGGAAAAAACTCAGTAACAGCTCTTGCCACAAATGATTTCTACATGTCAAAACATTTATCTATTATTGCTGTATTAAAAACCAGCAAATCTTTTGTCAGCTTAGTTATATGTATTTCGGACATGACTTATTCTCACAAACCCATACAAAACCGTAAATATTAACTTTTCACCTTAATGCAATTAGATGCCAAACTTGACAATGTCTAAGGTCGAAACTAACTCCTGCTATGAAAGACTAATTCTGGAAAATAGAATTACAATCCTCTCCTAAGTCACGTAACTGTGACCATCAAATGAGCTACCCCAATAATATATCCACCATGCTCATTTCTTTATCCAACTAAGGACACACAAACTAATAAATCAATACCTACAGAGAAACTCATAACTAGTAAAAGCATTACCAAAACAGACTATAAAATAAAAACATGGAAGGTCACACTTCGTGTTACAAGTACAACTTGGTTCTTACATTGTTAAAGCTACTCGTTGTCAGAGAACAATCAAAGCTGAAAATGCAATGCCGAATCATCTCGTCATGCAGATGTGAAGTCACCAATCACCTTTTACAACCAAGATAATATTACATTGCAATCACAGCTTTACAAGTCAAAAGTGCAAGCAAAACTGATCAAAGGTGATGTTAATCACAAGTACACTGTAAATAGTGCAGTACATAGTAATCAGTGGAGAGAATAGAATTCATTTCGGCTACACTTACCCCCTGCACACAACTACACTAACCATCATCTCAATCTCAGCTAACAGCACATAAGAGAACTAACTCAAAATAGTAAAAATGCTCAGTTTCCTTTGCCTCGTTCCTATATGCACACACAGTTATAATCATAAATATGCTCACCTTTTTAATAAAAGCCCAAAACTGACTACTCACATTTGCTCAGCGAACACTCGCTCACAGCACACAAAATCTCAAATCTCATTCCACATGACGCATAAGCATTACTAATAAATCACACAGTATAAATTAGAGGAAAAGAGCAAATCGACTATTTTTTCCCTTTTATTCCTAATATACATTTAAATGTATAGATCATTTTCATTATGATTTTTTTTCACATTCCTTTTTCCACTGTACATTTATTACACTTGCAATTTTTACTTTTGGTGCTGTTAACTTGAATATATTTCTCATGTGCTTCCTACCATGTCCATGTCCCGTACAAGAATTATTAGAAAATAGGATTTTTTTTCTTTCAAACAAATAGGGAAACTCTTTTTCAACCCTTTGAATCTGTACATGAGCAAATAAGTGGCTTACCATATTACTTATTACTTTAATGCAAAAAAAATACTCTAACGTAATGTCTACATGATACACCACACATACTTCCACATATTTTCATTTGTACTCGTATGATATATCACTAATAAAACTTACTATTTACTACCCTCAACCCTTCCTATCTCCCAACTACCAGGTTGGATGGTTAACTTTTCAATGTTAAAAAAAACTGTTCACTAAAATATATGCCGCACCAGAATAAAATCCTTTCAACTCGCTCGCGTCTACTCTCCTCACCCTATCTCTTTCAAAAGCTTTTCGTCTTCTGTATAGCAAAGTTAACTGTACAAAATGTGCTCAGATCCTCCATCTCTACATAATCATTTTATGTTTTACTTTAAAGGTATCCAAGCGGGTACATAACTTTTACGTTAATGTTTACTTACCACATAGCACACAGCTTTCTTACCAACACCGTCATCATCATCAATACCACTACTACAATATTAAGTATTCCACTAGCTTTACCTCTCTTAGCATTGGTCAATGAAAATTTGATGTTTGAAAATAACCCTTATATTGAAACCACTACACAGAGGGTAAATGTAATTACAATAACAAACTTCTCACATTAATTCCACTTTTTTCGTCCTATTTGATGAAGCAGTGTTAGTGTGGCAGTTAGTTATTTAGCTAGCATTGTGAATGAAACTGTTTCACTATTTTTATCCTTATAATGGCATAGCACACCGATAATTTTAATGTTTACAATGAAAAGACGTGAATGGTGTGAATGGGTGCATACACTATGCATCTTGGTGATCTTGTGTTGTCTTTATACGTCATACATATTATGTATCATGTAGAGAGATAAAGGCAAATGAAAAATAAAATAAAAATTCCTCTCTCTCTCTCTCTCTACATATTATATACATAAGTATATTATTATGTTGTGTGTGTGTGTGTGTGAATAAGGAATGTGTGTAGGGGAGAGAGAAGAGAACACACACAGATACACACACTTACATATTATTTTTCATCTGAAGGGATTCTCAATTTAAAAATCTGTGTGATATTACTCCAATGCAAAACGCACAATGCATGTTGGGATTTTAGTTTTAATTCATTTCTACGTATCCGCTCCCTTGTACATTGTGTAGGAGTATTTGTAAAATAAAAGTAGTGTATATGGTATGATGATGATGATGATGGTGCAACGTCGGAGTAAAATTCTTTGCTAGAGAGAGGCTATGCACTTAAAAATGTGAGAGAGAAGTTGTATTATTTGTTTACTAGTATTCGGGGCATATGCGATGTATGAGAGTTTCTCATATAAACAATTGGAAATGTTATAGACGGATGACTGACATGAAGTAAGTATAAGGAGAGCAACGAAAGGGGTATATAGAGGAGGGTATATGTATGGTATCCTAACTTGTCCCGTGGTATCTTCTGTGTTACAAGTTTTCGCTCAATGAATCTATGAATATTGCCATCTTTGGATGGGAGGCTTTAGTAAAGGTTGGGAAGAATGAGAGGACGTGGAGTAGTTCCTTTGGGGGTAGGTAGGTGAAGCAGATTGTAGACTTTATAGTAACAGGGCTGGATGGGATGGTAAAAAGTTTGAGGTTAGTTTGGAGGAGGGATGGGTAGTTTCAATTGAGAAGGATTTTGTGGCTAATTATTATTGTATCCCGTGAATATCGCCTCAAAGGTTTGACTCTATGTGGTTTATAAATGTAATTGTGAGAGATGTCGCATTCATACACAAATCGTGGAATTGTATGGGGTAATTGAGCGTGGTGTGGAAGAAGAAAAAAATCATGTTTCGTTTCCAGAATTTTAGGCCCGAGAGGGGTTTTGTAGATGATGCTAACGCAATCAAAAGATGAAACGAATTTCTCGGGATCAAAGACGGCGACAGAAATCAAGGCACTTTCAGTCATCACCTGGGGTTAACTCGTCTTTGTCGAGGGGATGAAGCATGAAGGAGAAATTTAAATAGATTTGATATATCTTTCATGTGGTATCGTGTATACGATGATGAAAAATGTGAGATGGATGGTTAAAATGGGAATGGACATGTATGGAATATGGGGGAAATCATGGTATATCAAGTATAGAAACGATTCAGGTACCGCCGCCGGATATCTAAGTTGTTACTTTTTAAGGGAAGAGGCAAAAAATAAGTCGGCGACTGTTTATGCTGTATAACAACCTACGAAATGAATACTGGATATGGTTGTAACACTTTTTCCTGATCTTGAGAAGTTTTTCTGCAGCCTGTAGAGCAGTAGAAAAAATAACATGGATAAATGTATCCAGTTCCGTGAAATTGATCATTTTGATTACGAACATACACATGTATAATATGTTACCCGCAATGTGAAAGAGGGACAAAAGGTGTAATGCTGAAGAGCAATGTGTATTTGTCAGTTTTTTCCCCTTACTGAATTTTTGTTGGCCGCACAAGTTGCAAAAATGAAATTGAGTAGAACACAAAGAAATGTTTTTCCCCGCAGTCCGTTGAATAGAAACTTGGGAAAATAAATGTTGCTGTTTGATGCACAAACTATGGTATACGTGAAACTTTTTGTGGGGAGCGGAATGAAACTGAGAGAGTTCAGAGGTTATTTTACAGTGTGTGGAAATGTCCAAGGCAATATGTGTTCCGTAAATTAGATCATATTCTAGAAAGTACAGCTGGCTATGGCTAAGGCTATGAATAAAAGTTTTAAAGACTGACTGGAGTGGTTAAATCCAGTGTTTCAGAGTTGGAGTGCAACTTCTCCCATAACCGTTTTCGTCTCCAAGCAGAGTTTTTTGAGAATTCCAACTCTACGAGAAAGCCAGGCATATTTACTAACTGTTGGAGAAAGTGAAAAGACCATGATCAACAAAGTACCATACTTGCACTTAAAAGTGGCGATGTAATGTATATCTTAATAATTGCAGTTTTCCATACCCTCTCAACCCTCACCCGCCTCCTGTGTGTTGAAATAGCTCGTAAATGATGGATACGAGAGATTTGGAGAGAGATGGAAAACGAGGCTTTTCTCTCCTTTGTTTTCTTAAGCTTATTTTTCCTTGTTATTTTCAACAATAATAGGTGCCTTGAATGAAAAACGAAACCATAAATATAAACTAAAAGGGGAAATACACCAATGCATTTCGTAATGTGGTAGACAGGTTTCCTTCGTTCATCTAACATCCTACTTATTTCAAAGAATTGGAGCATGTTGAAAATGGAGTTGGAGTGCATTCCCTGAAAATCTGCAGAAGATAAGTCTTCCCATTGGAATTTTCTCTGAAATCTTGTAGCAAGCAACATTTATTGCATACACACAGGCTGGTGAGAAGGTACCTTATTGTATGAAACAACACTTGGAAAAATAGAGAGAAAGCTAATGTATGCTTATCAGATTCTCTGGCTTTTTTCCTCCTACATACCTTTAAATTATCCTTTTGGAATGTGCTAGAAGTAGTGGTGTACATAAGCTATATTATACAGATATTCTTTCAGAAAGCATCCATAGACTATATAATAATACTGGTGTCGACCACGCAAAGCAATTCCTGCATATGTAGCTTTTTGTGACATTGCTCCCTGTGGCAATTTCCACCGAGAAATGGAGGTTGTTTCCTTTCCACTGTTTCTTTCCTATCTTAACTTTCCCTTGGCCCTTTCCTCGCTAACGTTTTCCCATTTTTCCTGTTAAATTTTTGTAAATAGTTTTCGTCGTCTCGTGTTCTTCTTCTTCAGCAATCATCCTATCCATCTAACAATACAGTTTTATTTTTCGTAATGGTGTTTACTTCTCTTTCCCTCTTTGTGTACTTCAAATTGACTAAAATAACAATAGTAAACAATTTATAGTTAGCTGCATCTCAATTCCTTGTCCGGTATTCCTTTCACCCTTGGTTGCTTCGTCGCTTTTATTTTTCTTATACTTTTCGCTTTCCCATTCCAGAAGTAATGACTAGCTCAAGAGAAAAAAATATATGACGCTACCCACGGCAGTAATGAAAGCAAAACAGAAAAGTCTTTCTTGAACAAGGATTCATTTTCCCATTAATCCCAGGATGCAAACTCCGGAGAAAGTCCCAAAGTGCATGGTAATAATGGCTTTTCAGTTTGTGGACACACAAAATCCAGCTCACAAATAGACACATATTCTCAAGAAAGGAAACGGTTTATGACATGCAGTCACACATATTGTTTCAATTCACTGTCCCCACTTTCCTTCACTTGGCGTCGTCGTCATCATCCCAACAATAAGTGTATATAAAGCTGATGGGCAGCCTTATACGAGTGTTGCATTTCATTGTGGCTTGTGGCGAGTAAGTTGAGAAAGCGAGCAACATACTTTGGGTTCTTCTGTGCTAGGAAGTGGGAATAAAACGGAAGGAGTGATAAAATTTATATGAAGCTTGGGAGAACAAGTCCTGGTGTTACTATCAGTGCCAGAGCCATTCTCTGGCATTTCTTTTCATCCAAATACACAGTCTTGTTCTTGCTTGAGAAAACCAGAGGAATTCAAACCATTTTTCTTACATATACGAGAAAGCAGTATAAACTACCGGGAGTTCCCTATAGGGCACCAATATCTTATTACTCTTGCCCTTTTCGTCTCACTAATATGTACTTGTACTTCTCCCCACTCTTTCGGTAAATGACAACATAGTGGCGTTCGAAGCACAGAGACATTCTCTAGCGACTCGCTCTCTCCTTCCTTAGCAATTTTCGTAATTCTTTATGCTGTTGCACTTGTCGTCCTCAACGAATTCTTGGAGGAAAATTATGGTGCTGAGATGAGTGAGTGGTGGTGAAGAAAACGAAGTAGACAGATTGAATGTATACATAATTTCGTTTCAGTTAACTTTTACTCATGCAAGGACAAATAAGTTACTGTACTGTAATTTAACATTATTTCAGGCTCTTTCCCCATGGGACAGCTCTCAAGTCGTGCTTCAAATTTTCTTGTTTCTTGTTACCCCCTCTTTCACTGATATTTAGTCATCCTCATCTCTGCCTTACTAGCCTCTGGCCTTTTACATTCGCTTAAAAATTTCATTTATTTCTTCTTACATAAATGCTTGTTCCGGCTTATTACGTGAACAGCATTGAAGAACTACAAGGAACAATTCGAATGAAAAGAACGAAGAAACCATTCAAAAAAATGATAGCTTAGCAGTTATACGCAGTCTCGTTTCTGTCTGTATGGCATAAGATTTCGTGAGAAGTTAGGCAAAAAGCTTCATTGAAGCACTTACATGACTTGCCATTCCCTTTAGACTTGAACTTAATCCCGCCTATGCAATTTTTTTACTAATCGGCGCACTAATAAATATGGAGATCCTTCCCGTCCCGACTTGGTTTACTCCTGGTGAGTTACTATAAGGATGAGCATTCAAGAAACATGGTGTCTCACAAGATTTATATGAATGAGTCATAACGTCATTAAAGGAAATTACCTTCACAATGGTTCTCATTAACAGGAGTGCCTTAATGAAATTTACCTTATCTCATCACGACAAACTTTTGTAGCAAGTCAGAGAAGCATCCTGAAGAAAACTAAAGGTAGAGCCTCGAGCCACCCACGGCTTTTCTTCCATTTAAATCTGTTGATGAACATTTCGGGCTTAGTTAGTATGTCGTCAGCATGAATCGAAAATGTGGAAGATGAGGATGTTGTGAATTGAAAGCATTTTCTTGCATGCGTTCTCAAACCGCACAGGAAGGAAACCACCAGCATCCTTTGTGTAGAATGTTCCCCATGCTAAAAAACAACTTGGAGCCGTTTTCTTGTATGACTTGGCAGAATTGTTACGATTTCACAGCCCAATTCTCATGCATCTGACAAGAAGTTATGGAGGGACTGGTGAACGTTAATTAATTGGATACTCTTCAATGATTTTACCATTAATATGGAATTGTATTCACACTGCACAATTTAAATCTCTATATAAAGATGATTCTAGCATTTATCAGCCCAACGCAGGTACGGGCCTAACCAATATTTTGATGAATGTGTGGACTCAAACTACCCCGCTGTCAAACGCTCTCAAAGGGAAAGCTTTCAAACAAACCACATCCAGTGTTGTAGCACTTGCAATAGCATTGCGGTGGAAGCATCAAAGACAATTATTTTCACAAATAGAAGCTCTCCGAAACACAAGGAAGCGTATAAAGAGACAACTTATAGAAACGAAACGCGGCATCAGAAGTGGTCCTTGTCGTTAGTAATAAAAGTCACAGACGGACAGACAACACTAAACAAGATTAAAAGTTGGATTTATCGTTAGTGCTCAGAGACGAGCTAGCGGCACGAACACGTTTGGTCGAATCAAAGGCACATCTTTTCTTAGGGTTTGATTCATTGTGACTTTTCAAAATTCGTTTCTCTTGTAAGTGCTCTTGCTCCTGACACAAATAGTTATGTAAATTCTTCCCCAAGGAAGTATAACCTTATCAGGAAGTTAGTTTGTTAAAATGGTGGAAACTTATGATTACAGCAATAGCCAATGGCGAGCAAAAGTTTTCATTATATATTTCTAAATGATGTGGAAAGCTGACGGATTTTGATTTGGTACATGTGAAATCTCAGAATCTTCGCTTCCTCGAATTTATCAGAATAACACGCTGCTGGTCCATGTGCAATAAAATGATCACACGGAATCTGTAACACATTCACTGCTCTGCAATCATCACCACTTATGCCAGCCAGCCGACTACACCACTCATATGACTTCCTCTTGTGTGCGTATCAAGTTGCCATAAATCTTTTGCTCATTTGTTCCGCCTCCTTAGTTAGAGTGAAAGGAGTATTTACTAAAGAGATCGTACTTTAGCTTGTACTTCTTGCTTTTGTGTAAGTATTCCAGAGAAAGTCGAAATGAAATGCCAGCATCTCAAAGCATTTAAGAGGGGACCATAAAGCCTTTCCTAAAGGGAAGCTCGAACGCTCTTTTGTTGTGCCGCATGAGCCTGTTTATCTGATCAGCAAACCCATCGACTTCTCTGCAGTGGAAGATGTGGAAAATGAATGCGTCTCAGAGTCCTTCTATTTAGCGGCTGGAAAAGACAATTCTTGTAATCAGCTTTGACACTTATGTTGGAAACGAATACAACAACTACCGGGTACCCTCTACTATTTATCACAGCAGTGTCAAACTGACTAAAATACAGAATAAGATGGTGAAAGGATTCAATGAAATTCATGGCAATCCAATTTGAAGTAACAAAGAAAGAAAGGATAGTCAACAAGAAAGGAGGAGAGACGCCGTTCGGAATTCCACTTTGCTTTTGTATTGAACATCTGCTGTGTTTTTTTTATTCAATGTCAGTCACGTATTATGTTTATGAGTGTTTTTCAGTAATAAGTTTCTTCGTTGAAGTGTACAGAATGTTTTCTCGATGTTTACAATTTGATTTATTGGCTCGTCATCAAGCAAACCAGGTGATACAAGGATGGTTGATGCGAAACAAAAAGACAAATGCCAAAAGACACAGCTGACAACTGTAATTAGGTAAGCTTCCTCGGGATCTATAGGCTTTGAAAGCTGGAGAAAAGCAATTTCCGGTTTACTCAACTTCTCCTTCTCAATTTACTGCAGTCTGGGTGGTGAAACATGCAGTGAGGGAATAGGACCTCCCCCAATATTTATTTTTTACTACCAGTTCGGAAATCAACTCACGAAGTCGAACTTTCAGGCAATACAAAGCTTCTCAAGTTCATGGTTCAGTAAGCCATACGCTTTTCCTTTTAAAGTAAAGTCTATCTCGAACAGCCTACCAAGTCTGTCATCTATTATTTTTATCCAGCCAGCCTACGTTTATACATCAGTGTAACTGTATCAACATGACATACATACATGCTGACTTTCTTGAAGTATGAACTTTTATTATACTTTCCCCATTAAATGTAAATATATGCATCTGTAACTCAATTGACTTTTATTTGAATAAAGTGAATGGATTTTAAAAGGTTTGTTCAATATACGTGGGTCATTTGGGTTGCTTTAAAGCATTTTTATTGAGCTCTCATTTAAACATGGCTTTACATTTTCATTCAATTTTTTCTACATAATTACCCTC
>JAHZNA010003048.1:0-30395 GCA_027743935.1 Sinodicranocentrus sp. ZH6 | reverse complement strand
ATGAGTCGGCAACAGGTGAAATGCATTCTGCACACTTGCAATTAATGTAGTAAGTTTGTGTGTTTCTATTTCTACAGGACAATTTTTTTTTGTTAAAAACATATTTGCACTTTTCCTTCCTTTAATCCCTTTACAGCTACATTCAATTTGCATATTTTTCTTAAGCCTTGTTGATACATTTAAAACTTGAGTTTCTTTGCAGAGTTGGGCAACTATTTCCAAATTAGGATACATACAAGTTTTTAAAACGTGCTAGGGATGGGGAATACGTGTTCTTTTATACTTACTTTTTGATAAATAATATAAAAATGGATTTGATCATTCATCATCCAAAGATTGTAGTTATCCTTAAAGAATAAAAGTGACACAAGAACGGAAGTGGTTTTTTTATGATGAAGACATGGCATGATATAAAGCGACGGTGATAGTTACTTTGAACGTAGTTGGAGGACGTTATTTAATGATGGGAATGCACATAATAAATGAACATATTTCTTACATGCTTTATATTGACCAGTTAAAGTTAACCATGTGCACAGGCGTATGCGACTTTTTGTGGTTTTGTGTATTTTTCTATCTAGTCGAATGATTGTATTGTATATGAATAAAATTTGTAATTGAGTGTGCATTTTCTTCAGCTACTATCTCATTGATTTTTATCTGAGTGTCTGCTTGTTTTCGTTTACATTTCTTTTCGCAGTGTGTAATTGTAAAGAAAACATTGCAATTGCATAACATAATATGTGCTACTTCTTCCTTCGTCGTGTCATTACATTACTAAAAGATAAGTTACCTCTGATGTTAGTATATTATGTATGTTGTCGGCGATTTGTAAAAACATATGAATGTATTGTAACTCATTGGCAAATTTCATTCAAGCGTTTCAGCAACAGAGTTGCAAGCTACAGGACACAATTGCACATCAAAGACGGATTTAAGAAAATTCTGTAAAAATTAATCACAATCGAAAACGTAACAACTATCCATTTTATGCCTCAAAGTTTTACAGTTGTTGCTAAAAAACGGGGAATTTTTCAAAAAAAGACTTTATTGTTCATGTGAACTCAAACTTGGGCACCCATGCAAAAATTCTTCCTGAAGCGCGTAACGCTAACCTGTGATTCGCATATATGCAATTGAAGTTGCTTGCATACATGATTGCACCGTATGACGCTGTAAATTTGTAAGTGCACACATGGTACAATGTAGTGCAACGTGTACCACGTATGCATCTTCAGGGACCGTGCCTGCGTGAGCAATAGGAGTAATTAGGTCAGTTCAACCAAACCTAATGGAATGCGTTTGTAAAGTTCCCTCTCACCGCGTTATGTAGGAGACGTGTTGTAAAGTTGTTCCTTTTACGCTATTTTCTTCTTCCTTATCATTTTTTGCACTTGCGTAGTTTGTTCACTTTTCAAAGCTTGTTTGTATTCAGCGTTCATCTATAATTAAGCGTGGGCTTGTTCCTGCCTATATCTCATGCAGTTTTGAAAAGCATATTTGCTAACTATTCGAAATTCGTGGTGATGGACTGGCTTTTTAAAAATGACATCAAAACTGCATTATCAAATATAAATGAACAGTGTAATTTTTAGCGTGGCAGAACTGTTTCTGTAATTATATGATTGGCATGGTTGGATAAAAAAAAGTTTCACTAATCATCTTCCCTCCTTTTCTCGACTGCACATAAAAAATGTAAACAGTAAGATGTAGAGGCAGCGGTTAGAAAATGCCTTTCGAATTTGTTTTATCACTTTGAGCGTGTGCCATAAGTTGGAATGCAGTGAATAAACACGCCAAATTTTACTACTCTTTATATCCGCTTATTACAGCTTCTTGGAATAACTTATACGTACTTCATATCATGACACGAGCAAAGGGTATTCGGAGCCGTTGCAGTTGCATGTATTCTATCTCAGGATCAGAGGATGTGCACTCTGGCTGCATCTAAACATTATTCGTGATTTTGAACCAGACATANATTCGGAGCCGTTGCAGTTGCATGTATTCTATCTCAGGATCAGAGGATGTGCACTCTGGCTGCATCTAAACATTATTCGTGATTTTGAACCAGACATACTTATAGCAATAAAAATGTTTATTGCATAACGGCATTTAAAATAACTTTGAATTATTCCACCAATTGAACTTATATAGACTGAGAAAACCGCAGTGGTTGGTCTTGGTAAAATTAATGACAATCAGTTTGCTCTAATTGATACCAAAAAAACCAATCTATTCGAGACGATAATCCTTTTGTGACACAATTCAAATTGTAGCATACTATCATTACTATCTCGTAACTTCTTTACCCCTGATTTGCTCTCGTGCAAAGAATCGATAAAAGGCAAAGATATATATATGTGTGTGGTATGCATAAAGTTTGGTATTTCATTAACCTAATTTTCAAGTTGCTGCTTAGACGATCTCGCTCTGACTCCACGTCCACAACCCGATTCGTATTTGAATTTTTGCTTGTTTAGCACGTTAAGCAGATACGAAAATGGATTACTTACGATTGCATCTCCAATGGTCAAGAAAACTTGATTTCTATTTCTTCGTAGTTGAAGCACACATTTTGGAAAAGAATGTATCCCTGCACAGGTACTTCAAGCACTGCTTGTGCAAATAGTGCACTGCCAAGTGCCAACGGTTTCTATTATACATGAGTACTGGTGAATGGAAATTTTAATTCGTAGAAAAATGAGCTGCCTCATTCAACTCTCTCACAAGTTTCATGTTTATTTATTTTTCTTTGCTAGTTTGAATAACAAAGAACATAGTAACAGGCTCTTCAAAAGCTAACCATGTGAGTTGTTATAAGTGCACACCACAAGACACGCTATCACTGATCCATATCACTGGTTATGTAAAGATAAATGATTGGATAAAAAGGAGTAGTGAATTACGCAGCCTATTATTTGAACGGATAATCGCATACAGTGATACAACTCAAAAATCAACAATAATTGTTGTAGGTAAAGCGTATGGAACGTCGTTTATACTCGTTATGCAACAACAATTGATGCACTTCTGGTGTACGTATAAAATATGATTTATGGTTAACTTATATTTACATTTTAGTTAAAGCAAATACATACAAAAAACACTAATCTGATAACCGGCAATACTACAAGCAATTTTTTAAACTACCTGAACAGCTGCCAAGTGTCATGTAGGGAGTTGCTGTAATTCTCGTTAAAAAGGTATATCTATTTTGTTGAAATGTTTATGCATTCCTGCACATATTGCGACTCATCTCTTCTCGTCTTCGTGATCTGGTTTGATTTGCCTCTTCTTCAAAAATGCTAGTCAACAAAGGTTGCCTTCAAACCTTTTGTAGGGCAACTTGAATTAAATACCCAAACTGTTAGCTCATTGCCAATATAACGGTTCTTTATTGAAGACCAGGGTATTCACCATTACAAAATCTGCAATATGAGCTGTGAGGAATTGTAAAATGCATTCATCCCAAATACTCGGTTGCTCGATGTGAATCAAATGACTTTTTAAAAAAAGGTGACTTGTGTATGTATTTGCTATGTGCTTGCTTAACTAATGTAAGCGAGCCTCTGCTATTTCAAAATTTACACAACTCATGTTCTGAATGCCATTATTAATCTTTAGTCAAAAAGAATGTCTATGGTATTATCTGATACCTGACGTGTTTTCACACAGTTTTGATTTCAACTTGCGTAGCTAATAGTAAGTAAACAATACTGATATTTGATCAGCAACAGTAACAAATATTACATCTAAATCTTAAAAATGATATGCTTTGGTTGGTCAGCTTAACAGAGAACTCTCTCAGCCTTTATCAAAAAATCTATGAGAATTTAATCATGAAAAAATATACTGCATTCGCAATCACTTTTCTTCATAATGTATGTTACTACATGTAACTTGAATGTTGTCCCCTATATTGAGCTTAGGGAATGTGAGTTGGAGATAGAGTTGTAGAGATAATTCAAAAATAGATTCTGTTGGACGATGATTTAAAGTTTGATATGTTTAAACACACGTAGCCGCAACAGGAGTGTACAGATATTCATTTGTACTTAACGTGAGATTTTGCAACATCACAAACTATCTTTTGTAGAATAACCGTAATAATAATAGTAATGCTAATAAAAGTACATGGCATGATGGACCTTTTAGGTATGCATGAAAGTGACCAAAGTGTGAAACGCCGACATGACATGGTATTCGCTATAGATTTCTTTTGTAGAATAACCGTAATAATAATAGTAATGCTAATAAAAGTACATGGCATGATGGACCTTTTAGGTATGCATGAAAGTGACCAAAGTGTGAAACGCCGACATGACATGGTACTCACTATAGATTTTTTGCTTCTTGTTTGAAAGTGTTATGTCACAAGCTAGAATGGACTTGCTTCACTTTTTGCTGAATAATTCTGCGATTGTTTTAATTTTTATCGCATCGCGAATGCAAAGTTGTGGCACAGATTTTATTTCGTTCCATAGTCTCGGAGCTACAAATGCAAATAAAAAAAATCTCGATGGTCGGCAGTCGATTACAAAAAGCAAAAATACGGAGACGGAGACTGAATTCATAGTAATTATAAGCCTTGATAAATACAAATCAGTACGATTTTGTGGTTCGAAAATGAGTTCATTCATTCATATTTAGTTTGCTAAAACTGAAAAATAACTCATCTGCTCACTCCTAAAAAGTACTATAATTTCTTTTATGTGAAATTATGTACATGGATTTGTCATGCCAAGTATATAGAGTGTAAAATAGGTTAGGGTCGTATACAAATGTTGATGACTTAATTACACTTTTTAAATAAGTAAAGTACTAATTAAATACAGTACATGTTAATTCATAAAAAGCATCTTGACCTACTGTTGCTGCTTACAGATATTTCTATCGTCGCATTTTGACGATTTGGGTATTACGAAACTGGGAAGATGGCCAGTGATCTGAGAGTTGATGAGGCATATTGCACTAAAAAATGTGCTACAGTCAACAGTCAACAGCCAATATAGGCTATTGCTCAAAAATGTCATTAAAATTTCTTAAAGGAATATCTACTTTCATGCGTATTTGTGAATTGTCTGTCGCTTCTGTTATTACACACTAGTTAATGCGTGGCGTAACCCATTGTCAATTCGATGAAGGGCTTTTAGATGTCTATGTCTATGCTAATAAATTACACACTCTGCATTCCAAACTACTAATTAGCTAGAAAGCTTGAGAGGTAAATATTATAGACTTCTTTGGGCATACTGTAACAGTTAGTTCAACGACTTTACCTTGCCTCTGGGGAATTTTTCATAACACGGAATTTTACTTCATTCGTGTAATCTAATGGGATTTTAGGCATAATTGCACTGCTAGCATTTTCTTAACTACATAAATATGCATATGAAATTGTTAAATTCAAGGACAATCAAAAAATGCATGAAAATGATATTTTCCCCCGTTTTTCATGGCTAACCGCATTACGGTAGGGCGGCGTAGGGTAACCCATTAATGACAATTAGATTTGCTGAGAAACCTTTCTGGGCTGGTTAGTCGGACCCTGAGAACCATCGTAAAAATTAGTTAAATATCTTTCTTTCTTCCAAACAAGTACAAATTTATATTCTTCAAAATGTAATAAGTAATTTACCAACTTTTGAACCAGCTTAAAATTCTTCTAAACGAAAAGTTTAATTTTTTAAGCAATTAATGTGGTGGAAAGTGGTCCATTTTCATATTTAATTACTATTTTTTAGCATTCACAAAAGCTTCCTAGCTTTCGATTACAATCTCTGAATTAACAATTCCTGAACTTGCCAATTTTCCAGAGAAAAACAAGCTTTCTCTGCCAATTTTCAAAATCGTGTTATCTTGTTATCATAAATTTATATTGTATTGTTTATATTAGTTTTGCGCACTGATAAGAATCAGAATATAATTTTAGATTTTGCATTAATTTTGATTTGATTTGTTTTTGTTTGCAGAGCTCAACATCACCAAGTAAAGTTACCAGCAAATTTCACCTGTGAAGATTGTACAATTCGACTTCTCCGTCAGGCTACTGAGTGGGCAAATAATTACCACTTCTGGTCCTGTTCTGATGTGGATATTGTTCCACAAAAAAAGTTCCGAGAAACGTGTGGTGGACATGGTCGAGCTGTTGCTGGAAGATGTGTTTGCAACAAAGGTAAATAGGTGTTTTAATTTTGGGAAGAAGTGGCGCGTTAATACGGTTTAATAATTGAAGCGGATATTAAATCATTTCAGGATTTTGGGGTCAACGCTGCCAGTACGAAGATGAGTGTGATGGTGAGGCGGAATGTGGTGGTAATGGAAAGTGTGTTGATCTTGGTGGTACTGCGTTGCCGAGAAAGCAATGCTTTTGTAATCCTGGGTTTCATGGTGAAAAATGCCGCAAGCGAAACGCCGTTAAATTACCCATTGCTAGTCAGCCATTAGATTTATCAAGGCATACAAAAAGGGAGTTATCTGATCGAATGAATTTGTATTACAAGGTGTGTTTGCCAATAATGGTATATGTATATACCATATATTTCTTTTACGATAAGCTGTCTGACGTGCTGTTTGTGGGAAATATACTTATGCTACCTGTTTAATTTGATTTTGCAGATTATTCCAGCTGCACAAGAAGATAAAAAGGAAATAGAATTCATTCTTGAAATCACTGGAACTTCATATGGAGCGATCGGATGGAGTGAGTAGTATACATTGTATTACAGGTTGTTAGAAAGGCACCGCTAACATTTTTTGTAATATTGTGTTGTAGGACCGAATGGATTTAATAAAACTTGTCAACGATGGCCCTTTATTCAGGAGTCCGAGGAAGTACGAAAGTCCAAAAGTTCGCAGATTCAACAAGCAGGGTCGTAAGTTTATTCGCCGTCTGTGTTTATTCATTGATGCTACAAACCGAAAGTTTTTGATTTAGGTTAATGTTTGGATTTTTTAAATTTAGTGAGCCACATCCTGAAGCGGAGGCTGAACCAAAGGCAGAAAGTGAACCTGCATCAGAGCCGGAATCTTCATCCGATGACCACCATCATAATCATAAGCACGGTAAAAAATACATTTCTTTGACAATATGCTACCCATTGACGTGCATTCCATTAATAGACCATGTTCCATTTAAAAGACCATGCTCATGCAGAACCTGAATCAACTGCGGAAGAAGCAGCAGAACCTGAAAGTGCCGCTGAGCCTTCTGGAGGAAAGCACAAGAAAGGAAAGCACATTAGTGGACACAGTCACAAGAATGATCACGATGACCACGCTCACGCTGAACCAGAATCTGCCGCTGCAGAACCGGAAAGTAATGCAGGTGTGTATGCTGAAAGTCAATAATGTTGTTATCTTTATTTGTGGTTTACATTCTGTGTCTTGACTTCCAGAGCCAGAATCCGAGCCTGAAGGAACTGCTGAACCTGAAGCTGCAGCGTCTGATAACGTTTCCAGTGCAAGCAAGCTTAAAAATAAGCTCAGAGAACAGAAACTTCCTGGCGGGTCGGATGTAAGGGTGGAAACATCATCCATTGCGGTTGTTAGATCCTCTCGACCTCGTCAGAAGCGGTCTCCAAAAGCTGAAGATGCAAAGTCAGAACCCGGTATGATAACCTGACTGAAATATATAACTTATTAAATAGAATAGAGAATGTACTGAAACTTAATAATACTAATTACATCTGAAATAGAACCAGAAAGTGAACCGGAATCAGCTGCAAGCGAGCCAGAGCCAGAATCAGGTGCGAGTGAACCAGAACCGAAAGCTGAGGGTGAACCAGAACCAAAAGCTGAAGGGGAACCAGAGCCAAAAGCGGAAGGGGAACCAGAACCCGAAGGTATATTACACGATATATCATGTATAATTAACAAAATTTTATCCTTTCCTTGCGATAAAAAATGGAATTTAATTCACGACTACCATAGGCGAGCCACATCCTGAAGCCGAAGCAGAACCTGGTAAAGATAAGTCCACCCATCATAAAAGCAGTAGCAATGCAAATCCCAGACAGAAATTGATTCCTTCTGAGGTAATATTATACCAATTAGTTCCGTGTTCCAAATATTGTTCACATTTATAAAACTGTTTAAAACAAATAATTTTGTTTTACAGTTTGCTCCAAAGCTGAAAGACTTCCATGCTATGGACTGCATTGATCTTGTTATGGGTGCAGCACGAGGAAGCCTCTCTAGAATCAGAGATTACTACACACGAGATAGATCAACTCCACGTTTGGATACGTTCTGGGGTGGCAAAGAAGATATCACTTCGTCTACTGGATGGGAGCAGGACGGAAAAACAATTCTTATCTTCCGAAGAAAACTCAAGTCTACTGATGCTGCTGATCATGACCTTGTCGGTGACATGCATGTAATTTGGGCCAGAGGTCAAGAGCCAGGCGAATATGTTCACAGTCCAGCATCTGGACTTGAAAAAGACAATCCACATAAACCGAATTTTTACGCTGCTGACGAAATCAAGTACCACGGTCATGGAGCTCAGCGTGGAAAAACTAGGATTGATTTTCTAAATGAGCAAAGTATGTAGGCTACCAGTTTAGCCCTTCTTTCATTTCTACTAAGGATGCTACTTGATGTAAAATTAATTTGGTTGAACTCGTGTAGTTACCGGACATAAGATAAGTGACAAGGGTGCATGCGAGGATAGCTGGGCTCATCCACCAGGCTGTTCAAATCAAGATGCAGCAAAACCTTGCTCATATAATGCAACTTGGCAATACATTCCCGAGATCGACTCTGTCAGGTTCACAATTGAAACACGCCGAGCGGACAGATGGACTGGAATTGGGTTTAGCGATGACACTTTTATGAGGAAATCGGATGCCGTTATCGGTTGGGTACAAGAGTCAGGCCAGTTTTTCATGATGGATACTTACATGACATCGTATAATATTCCACCGTTAGATAATTCCCAAGTAAGAGTTTTTAATATGTGTGTATAGTCATATTAGAAGAGTTAAAGTTTGCTGTAGATGGTGCTAAAGTGTTTATATTTATTTTAATACAGGATATTTCCAATATGACCGGCAAATATGTTGATGGTCTCGTCAGACTTTCGTTTCTCCGTAAAGTTGATACTGGCGATCCAAAAGATATTTCATTGAACGAGTGCAGGTTTTTCCTTTTCCCTATCCAAGGTGGAACATATCACGCTGTCAACAAACGTATTGGAAAGCATGACGAAGTACCAGTTGTTTCCGCTCAGAAAGTTTGTATTCCAAAAACATGTACACCTGTGCGCATTAAGAGACCCACTGAGATTCGTTACGCATTTGATATCAAATTGACTGGAGGTTTTGGCAGTAGCTGGACGGCACCTGCTAAGGATACAGAGGACTTTAATAGATTAGGAAATCGTCTTGAAACGGACTTATCCACAAAGTTGAAACAAATTCCTGGATTTTCTCGATTGCAGCTCAGTGATATTAAAAAGTATTATCATGATTTTCATTTATGATTAGTGAAAATTAAATGAGAAAATACGATGCACGTTTTACGTTTATTTTTTAGGGAGGGCCAAGGGGCTATTGCTAAACTAGAACTTATGGTAACACCAGATACAGAGCTAGCTGATCATAACAGAGTTGAAAGAGCTCTCAAGGAGACCATCCAAGGAGGAAAAGTTGGAAACCTTCAATTAGATCCTACTTTCCTTCAACTTCAGTCGCCAGAAGTGATAAATGATGATGATGATTATGAGGTTTCAACGACTGCAAATTTCGGAGGAAAACGCTTATGGATTGTTTTGGGATGCGTTGCGGCTCTAGTATTGCTGGCTATTGTTCAAGCTATTTTAACAATTTACAAGACCAGTGGAAAAACGTCCTCTCACAAGGTTTGTACTTATCGCCTTGTTGATACTATACCTTCATATTTAATGCTAAATTACAAGAAGCCAGTAAGTAGTAACACAGGACATATAAATGAAAAAAAAATCGATTTGGTGGGAACTGGTAGTGTACTAATTTTCCTCCCTCACAAAATGCGAAAAGTAATATACAATGCTGTGCTCTCTTTTGAAATTGTTTTATGCTGCCATGTTGTTGATGATGGTTGTCTCTCTTTGGACGTGCAAATGGTGTTCCGCACGCAGGTCGTTCCAAATGCAAACGGAAATGGGATGGCTCAGGCTTAGTTCAAAAACTAAAAACGACTTTCTCACTGATCTTCCAATCAATACATGCCCATATTATTCCATAAATTCCTTATCCAAACCGATTCCACTACTTACCAAATGTACCATCTTTGTTTGTGTACCTTATCCTAATTCTCTCTAAATATTTTCTTTCTTTCTCTACTAAACATTAGTTCTCCAAACTTACCCAGAATATTGATCTTGTAAGACCTTTGTTTAATCTACTAATGTTTAATCTACTAACTTGCTGTTTCTTCTAATTATAGTATTATAGTAGAATGCATGCTATAAGATACATATATTTTAACTGTTGTTATTACGTAGATTGTTGGAGCGGTTTTTAAGATGAAGTATTTTAACTATTGCTTTTTAATAGACAGTATTTAAAGACGGGTGCATGTGATTCGTTGTCATTATCATTATTTCACACATTTAAAGTTACGCGTTGCACTACATATATCATCATAAATAACAGTTTATAAAGCTGAACGGGAAAATGGCATGTGTAGCAGTTTCGTGGTGTGCATGTGAATCATCATGGAATTTTTGTCGTCCACTGGATGTAATAATAATAAGCAATTATTTAATTCTCTTAGGGTTCTCCTTCAAGTGGCTCTGGAATGGCATGGCGTGACTATTCAGAAACAAATTACGGATACGATGCATATGACGAAAAGAATTACGGAAATGCAATGCCAATGACTGCTCAAGCTCCACAGGCATACCAAACTGGGAGTGGTTACAATACTTATCAAGCTGGAGCTGGAGGGGGAAACGGTTACAGTCATCATCCTACAACGAATATGTCCTTACCTCGACCTCAGCATCAACTTCATTCTCAACAACAACACCACTCCAGTCGCCACAACGGGCATGGAGGAAATCACAGTGCCATGGGAGCTGGAAATGGAGCTAGTAGTGGTGGTGGTGGTGGCGGCGCTGGTGGCGGTGGTACAAGCGCTAATCCAGATTTTTACTTTATGCCGTCCCAGAGGAAATACTCGGGAGAAGTGGTCCGCGTGTATGTAGACCACAATAAAAGATAAACATTTTGTTAGTACTTTTGTTTTTTATCAATTTATTAATAATTTAATTTGTAAATTCAGCAGCAGACCCATTTAAAACATTTAATTTCACTATAGGACTTGAGTCATTTTTGGTATCGTGTTCTCTTTTTATTGAATTTCGAAGCACTAACCCCTCAACAACGAATATGCAACGAAGATGCATGCTAAACAAAAAATTTAAGTGAGAGACAACGTTTTTTAAAGTACGACCTCAAGGTCACAAGGACGAACGAAAGGCACAAATAATGCACTGATTTTTAATAGAATTTTTCTTTTCAACCCTGTTATGTGACATTTGCTCGTTGTCTTTTTAGCAATAGAGAACTGTGTATAAAATGTGATTCTTTATCTGTATATACATTTTAGATGGAAAATTAGTAGATATTTTACAACAATTACGATGTAGACTAACAAATAATTGTGCGACAAACGGACAATTCGAAAGTTAATTCATTAAAGTTGCTTGACTGTGAGCTGAATCGATCTGAATAGTCATCTCGTGTGAGTGAATGCGTATGGGTGAAATTATGTAGCTTATAATTAGCTGAGAAGTAATTTTATGGGAGAAAGTATGTATTATGACAATAGATTACAACCGCCAAATAACTGTAAACCTCTAGTTTTGTGGCTGTGTTTGAATTGGGAGGAATTTTCTGAAATACAATTATGGTTTCGGTAGTTTGGTACATGATTTACTTAAAGAAGAGTATTAACGCATTAAATTGTATAGTTTTGTAGATATAGTGTGTAAAACTGATGATGCAGATAACGAAAGAATTTGACAAAATCAAATCCGATATCAACTTGCAAGCAACTAGCATTTATAAACAAGACGTACTTAATAAAAGTAAATGAATGTTCATGTAACTTAAATTGGGATCGTAACTATATTTTCATCTCATGATCTCATATAAATCTTTTGGATGTTATACAATATGCCAAAAGTACTTAGCACAAAATCGTCAAAATCATTTTAACATTTTCAATTTCATCAAGAATGCATCATTAAAATATTCTTCTAAAGTGTTGGCAGATATGTTTCTCAAACTATATGGATTTACATGTTATATTATCATTGTTGTTTATGAAAGGCCCATTTATCTATTTTGCATCGCTTCTTGTGGTAGGGTCATTTCAGTTTCGGCTTCTTCTGGTGTTGACGAAAGGTGCTTATCATGTTGCTTTATATTTTTCAATGAATCCAAACTTGATGGATGCTCTGGATCATGTAGCGGAACTTGTGGAACAGACATGTTAGCGTTAGACTGCTTGCCACCGAAAAGACTTGTGGAACTAGGCTCCGTGATTTCTGCAATTGGTGTTAAACATCGAGCCATGTTTGCATTGTTTGGTGATTGTTGAGCTACAGCATGAGATTCCGAGTCAGCAGTATTATCTGTGACAGACTGGATTTCCACAACAGGAACAATTTTCTCAACATTTCGAACAAGTTTGTGAAACATCTCGATTCTTTTTTGAACAGCGATTCTCATCCCCTCTGGAATCGGTAAGAGAGGGTAGGATGGGAAATCGTCGTCATCACAAGCTATTTTGAAAAAAATATACAATTACTTTCACGCGAAGGCTACGAAGTCTTGAATCTTCAATTATATAATGGTATATTTCACCTTCTAAACTTTGTTCATCAGAACAATTTATCCATTTTTCAATGCTGGATATTTTTTCCGGAACTAAGGAAGCAAAGTGGTTTCGAATATTCTTTTCCCAAGGCTCGTGAGGGGTTTGAAGCATATTCCACGCGGAATCCATAACTCGCACGAAGACTCCTTGATTATACATTCGTGACTTGAAACGTCCTCGCTCTGCGTTTGGTTCTTGTTTCTTCGGTTCGTCAGAGAAAAATGGATCCGGAGTGAAAATCAGAGCTTGCAACATTAATGAAAGCATGTTTAAGATTAAGACCGACTTATTTCTTATTCTTTGCGTTTTAACATATAATAAGATAAGAATCATATGAGATCATTTGAAACCTTGAAGCCTGTTTAGAAAGAGTGAAATGTATGAATATGGAGCCTCCTGTAGCTCTGAAAACTCCCATTCAACCAAGCCAAGGCATACGTTACCGTCAAAACTTAGCAAAGGATGAAGTTCAAGAGTGTAGCTGACATAATGGACTTTGGGTTTTGAGGATGGGAAGTCGGCTGGGAGTTGAAGATCAAATAAGAAAAGTCCATCCTCGTATGGGGTTTTGATTGGCCCAACCATCAAAACTGAAATAAGGTCCTAGCGGGATAGCCCATGAAAATATTTATTTTGCTCGTTTACAAATCCTTATTGGGATTGGGAATAGCGAATGTTTCCTAATAAAACCTTAACCTTACCAAGCGATTTTCGTAGCATCTAATCCAAATGCCTTCAGGAACATTAACTCTTTCTTTCAAATTTGTCAACTCATACCCAATTTTCTTGCCAAATGCTAATCCAAAGTTTTCTGACTGGTAGGAGTTGTAATAACGGTGGGTCGTTGGAGCAAAGCCAAGCAACTCAAAAGGTGGCTCGTCCCACAGTGTTGCAAAATTAGATTGATCCTGAGGATTATTAACGTCATTTAACACGCTAAAGTTGTGTTCTGCGACATCAACCATTTTTTTGGACGGGTCATAGTCTAGTTGCAGTTGGTAGGGTGGCAAGACTAATTCATCCAAAACCCAAGTTCTTGAGAAGAAACTCCAGTGAGAACGTTTACCAAGAGCAGAAACCTGATGAGGATAAACCTCGTCTTGTAAATTATCTGAAGACCTAATAATGACCATCTTCCCTTTGCGAACATTCACATCTGTAACTACGCCAGATGGGAAATTGACAGTTGTGGAATCCCGTGGAAAAACGATAGTCCCACGTATATACATCGAGTAAGAGTTGTGAGGTTTAATGTCAAAGACGGACACGTCATGAACTCCCTCGTCATTTCCATTGATAATCCAACGAACGTTAACTTTTCTGGAGCGGGCCTTTGCTGAACATTTCAAAAGATAATGGTAAACCTGTTTTCCTCTCAAGACACTCATACTCAAATTCGTGTTAAAAACGCAATTATCTACCAAATTCATTACTCTCCAAAATTATTCCGTATTTATCCCCATTCGCCGAGTCTTTCTGAAGAGGGGCAATAACTAGGCCCATTGGAAACTCTCCTTCATCTATGGTAGGAGAAATTCTTGGGATTTTAATTGCTGGAATGCTCTCAATGGAACCATTCTACAGAAGTATTTGCAAATTTTCATATTGTTGGAGACGTTTTTCCCCTATTAACAAGCAAATCGCTTAACGTAAACATTATGTAATTATTTTTCCTACCTCCCATTGAACGCTAACGATATTATGACGCAGCAATACTTTGACTGGAGTCTCCTCATCCCGAGTACCCTGATAAAAGAAATATTTTGAAAAGTTACTACGTTCGCCTACTAACTCGGAAAGTTTTGTAACATCAATTAAAGCTAAGCTAGTCAATATATTAATTTTAGTACCAAAGCTGATAAAGGCAGGATTGCATTCGGTTTCACAGAAGTGTAGCGGAAGTCGGAGCCGTCTATAAATTCCTTTTTGAATCCTTCGATCCATGTATCGTAGTAAGTCATGTTGTCGTTTGGTAAAATGTTTAATTTTCGGACACTGTTAATTCCAATGGTTTCCGTGCTTGGAGTGCCAATTATCAGCAATTGTCTCAATTCTATTCTCGAGATAGTTGTTTTTGGAGCTGGACCTGTCTCAGGATTTGGAGTACCTTGAACTGGTTGCAACCATCGAACCTCTAATCCAGTTACCTTTTTAATACATATAACAGCAGGCCCTTATTTTTTTCAGAGAACAGTGCGATATCTAATAGTTTACATGTAAACGTACGGTACCTCTGTTCGGACGATTGTTGAATAAGCCCATGAGTAAATGTAGTGAATTGGTAGCCACCTACTAAGAAACTTCAAAGGTCCTGATATCCAAATCGCTTTCTTCATTGCTGGAGTCGGAAGTTTTGTCCGCATTCCCGGACATGCTACTCCCAAGCCCCAATATGGATCTGTTCGCGTGAAACCGTCGCTCTCCGTAGTTTCCATATAAAAAATCATGCCACCGTCCATTCGAAACCATACGTTTCGTTTAATAGTCGTCACCACTCCAACCCACCCATTGAGAAGAACCTCTTGTCCACGAACGTGAGGCTTTACAAATAGATAACATGTTGGCTTTCAAGATCAAACCATTTCATGTTTATAAGTGAAAATTCAAATTTTTGACGTTACCGAAATTGGACGAAGACGCTGTAATGGAACCCGTTCCACAATGTAATTTGTTCCATTGATTTGTACAGTGGCTGAGACTTTGTAATCAAGAACGGTCCCAACCACGCCGTCATCGCTCAACACTCTTTGTCCTCGAAGCAAAATGCGATCCACAAGAGCGACCTCAGATTCCTTTGTTGATGCGATTCTACAAAATTTGATTAAATGCTAGTTGTTCTGCCAAGGTGCGATTAATTGTCTCAGTAGAGAACGAATACCTATTTCCAAAATCCCAGTGCACATGAAACTCGGTAGAAGAACCTTTATCTGCATTTTTAGCCATATCCGATCCTGGCGCAGCTTTCAGCACAGTTCCAAAGATAGGCTGCCATTCAGCATAGTTTTTTATTTCTTCGGTTTTCTTAATAACTACATCTCCTGGATAGAAGCGCTTTGCATTAGGGAAAGGGACTGATTGAATCGGTCCCGGTTCGATACCAGTTGTCTCATCCACTTCTGTCAATGTCACCTTAGGTTGCACAGAGTCACGGAGCTCGCGGATGGAATTATTTTTCACATTGTTAGTAGCGTTTAGGTCAAGTAAAACATTTTGGTTAGTCTCTTGATTATCATTCATAACGCCAACTTCTTCGTCCATATTTCCTGGTTTACCTTTAGACGACCTTAGTGTTATTCACGTTTTATTATTTCACTTCAGATTTCTTAGGTGTGTTTTTCTTAAACTACCCAATGGGGATTTTCCCTTTCCCTACAAAATTATTATAAATGCACAAAGAAAGTTTAGATTTTGAGGGCTACAAACAGAAAGCATGCATGTAAACTATAAATTCACGTCTTTCAAAAATGATTCTTTCGTAGGACCAGTCGGCAACACATGGACCAGTCAGTTTCTATGGGACTGTTATGCAAGGTGACCCAATTCTCATGAGATGATGAAGCTTATTATAATTGTGTGTGTTGGTATGAAGTCTGACAAATGATGGCAAGTTGTACTTCTCGGCAGTTAAATTGGCTCGAGTGCGAGTCCATCGTTGTATTTCTTACGTTGTAATTAAGCATTCAATTGATGATATTTATATAAAAATTGATGCAGCCGTTTACTTGGGAGAGGGAGAAACATAACCGCTTGTTATATAATAAAAATGCATGTAAAATTGTATACTCTTGGAATCCTCAAAAAGATAATATGCTTTAGAGATTCAATATCTAAATGATTCATATCCTTGATTTATTAAAACTTCTAAAAGCCTTAGAAGCAAATCTAGCAACATGAAAAATCGAAAAGTTATATACGTTGCAATAAATTATAAGACCAAGTTGTTTTACACGCAGTAAATTAATTTTTCATGATCATAAAATCTACAATAATTTTTGCCGTTGAGAACAAGAACAAGGTTAATTAAAAGTAAAGAAATACGTTAAAATAGCTATCTAATAAAAAATGTAAGTTTCATTCCAAAATATCCCAATCCCGATATCGCTGATCTTTGCTGTGCTTGCCTTTGATTATGTTACCCCGTGCGCCCCCATTAAACGTACTTTCTTCAAATTCTGTCTCAATCGCTACGGGTACGTCACTCGCTTCCTCGTCACTCTCACTGATCTCCTTAGATGAATGTCCAAAAACATCAAATTCCAAACGTGCTTCCCGCAAATTCTCTTCTGGGCTTTTTAATTTCAACATTTCCTCGTGACTATCAACTCCATAGGCCAATAATGCATTAGAAACTCGCTTACGGTTTTTCACAAAGAATGTTCTAAATGCGGAAACGCTGTCAGTCCCACTTCGACGGACTGGGGAGACGCCACCATTAATAATAAAATCTTCAAGCGCCAACACCTGAAGTCGATCGTTTCTATTAATCAGTTTATACACCGTCCTTTCCTTTTCGTTACCCTTAAAGTTGAAATCCATCACTCCAAAATGTTCCACAACAAGTGAGAAAAATTTATCCTCAAGGATTTGTAACAAATACCGTAAACCTTTAATAAGATGTTGGGAAAAGCTTTTCACTAGTTCGTCCAATACCCGCAAAATCACTCTTGTAAGAAATTTCATTTGATGTGATTGATTATGGTTAGGCAATGAATCAGAAATGGATGAGCTCACTCTTCGTAAACCTTCAAGACGGTATTCAGTCGTGTATGCTGAGAAAATAAGGGACACCATAAACTGTCGAAATTCGTTTGTTGAAAGAATGGCGTGTTTCCTAGAAAAAAGAAAATCCATAAACTTAGTCTATTCATATGCATTATTAATAATACAGAACCTTCAAAATTGTACAACTAATTTAGTAACTTACGGTAGCTGACTGCTTTTGTTTAGTTTAACAGACATATCAGGTGTAATTTCCAGAAGATGGTGTTTCGAAGTAAGTAACTCTCTCATTCGCGTCTTTGGTCTTTGTGACTCCAAATCCCGTTTTTCACAGTTTTCGCTCAAAGTTTCAGCGTAGTAGTCAATGATATCATCTAATTCTTCAGACTTAGGGGCTTTATCCAAAACGTCAACTGAGTAGTCACAACTTCCATAACCCACGAAGGGAACCATGGTATGCTCTTGAAGCATTTCTTGAGCTTCCGTTGAAAATAGTTCGTCCACTGGAGCGCTTTGGAAAATATCTGCTATCACATTGTACACAACAGGGGAAACATTCATATCATCCTCGAAATCGGAAAAGAATGTTCCCATTGGTTCACAACCAGCGCATTCAAAAAGTCTCGTTGTATATTTGGAGGGGCGGTCTCTACGTATTTTTTTCAGTATGCTTCCGAAGTAACTCACGTTTTCATGAACCATACTGCCGTCTTGCTTGTTTTTCATTAAAAGTAAGTCAAATGACGAAGGATTAGGACTTTCTTCTATTTCAACGTAATCTTGATCGCTATTTGACCTATCATTATTTTTGTTTTTCTCATCATTATCATTACTGTTGTCGGGGTAGTCGGAAGCCTGATCATCTTGTTTCGGTAGGGTTTGAATTGGGATTTTATCAGTTTCTCGGGGTGGTTCCTCAGTCGATTTCACGTTACTCACTTCTTCTCTAGTTGGGCCACTTTTACCAGTTGACTGTTCAGTTTCAGTTACCTCCTCTATCTGGTCTTTTCTTTGTATTCTTTTCAAGTCTGGGCTAGACTCTTCAGCAATTAAAACTTTAACATTATCATCCATCGAATATTTTGAAGCTTCCGCTAGTTCTTTGTCTGCACTGAAAGCGCCATCCTGAGAGTCAAAAGGGCTGCGATGTTCGGAATGATGTTCATGTACATTCCTGGATTCGTCCCCACCTAGAAGATCATGTTGAAAAGATGCCGGTGCTTGATTGTTATCAATCCGTAAATCCTTTGGGGTTAATTTGTCGCCATGTTTGTTTGGCTGGTTATCAGTACTACTGGACGACACAGCAGGGCTATATTTTGCGGCATTTGGGTCATCGTCAATGTTTAAACGTTGATTTTCCGCTTGGTTACTTTGAATTTCTCTTTTCTTACGCACGTCTTTGGTTTCAGTCGGTTGATGGTGGGATCGGCTCATTTGAGTGATGTGATGTAAATATCCTTTGTTGATGCTAAGGCTCCTTACCACATCATAAAGGAAAGGTTGTTTTTCCCGAATCATGACATAAATCCGTTCCTTATCGTGCCCATTTAGTGGTAATTCATTGATATCTTTACAACTCAATTTGACAATTGCGCATGTGCCAAAGATCCACTCCTTGAGTCCACAAATTCGGGGATTGCAATGTTCCTCGTGGTCTTCTTGTGGCTCGTTAAAAATCATCGGGATTGGAAGAAGATCTTTCGGTTTGATGTTATCCCACTCTACTTTTTGCTGTACGCTTCCTTTCCTCTTTGGCCTTTAGTTTTATAAAAATGAAAGGTCTACTATGAGTTAATTTGGATTTTGTTTAAAGATCAGCTAAAAGCTATTAAAATTTATGAGCATAAATCTTACTGAATGTATGCTAAATGAAAGAAGTGAAATGGATTAGCATTTTGCATTGACTTCCTCAAAACCACGTATGTATTCTCTTTTCTGAAACCAAAGCCAAGGTCGCCGAGTCGGAAAACGAGTAGATTTTGCCTTAAATCCAAATCTTCTATGTTCACAATCCACTGCTTACCCTCGTCGGGATCAACGTACAAGAGGACCTCTCTAGAATCATCTTTGAAGTAGTAGTCGTATACTTCAATTCTAGGAAATTTTGGTGATTCTGGACGCGCCATGTTTTTTACTGAGTCAATTATCGCTGCAAAATCGCTGACAGACACATTACCCAATTTAATAGAACGACCGTGAAGCCATTCCTCTTTGTCCAAATGTCTCCCTGGTTCAGTCACGGGGTTCGGTTCATCGTTATTTTTGGCCGCATGTGAGCGAGTGAACCTTGTAGGATCGAAAACAAACGAGTTGGATAACTTTGAAAGGGCAAGTATGAAAAAAAATATTTCTGTGTTTAGGAAGCCCATTTTTTTATGTTATTCACTTTATTTCGGCTTCTGCGAAAGTGGATATTATTTGACCGGGCATAATGAACGCTATAGGTAAATATATGAGTTAACTGCGTTCCTTAAATACAGATATACTCAAAACAAATTTCCCATTGCAAGGACTATTGTTCAAGGTCTATTGTGTATTGTGTTCCAACTACTGAATGTTCTTAGGAATTTCAGAGTTTGATTGTTATACGAATACAAATAAGTCGTGTGTCAAAGATGCTATATCTTTATGCAGTCTAACTAATATATATGCCAAAATAAAGTGAAAATCAATCACAAATATAACTGTATTGTTCAGACCCATTTGACTTTATTTTAACTTACTTAGTCTAATAGTTAACAAATTATTATTTACATTCCCTAAAAATAAACTTAGCAATAAAATAGTAAAATATGAATCTTTGCACCGGATAACTTAATGGTTCCAAGCTTTATACACTTGTACTCAAGAAATAGCAGATAACTATATAATATGGCTTTGGTGTTTCGAGAAATGTACCGGGAAAGTATACCACCGAAAAGGTGGTGCGATTAGTTTTTTTAAAACTTTAAAATTAATGATATGTTTTTTAAAAATTTGTTGCGACAAGTTGTGAGTACCAACGTCTACGTCATGTGGTTCTCTTGAGTATACATTACACCTCCTTATTGCGATTCGAGAGAAAATGAGCGGTTTTTATAATTTAAGAAATTAAATAATCTTAAAGCTTATTAATGACGCTAGCTACTTCATTAGCAGTTGGTTCGGTAATGAAGGAGCGATGGTTTCCATCAACACCGACGATTTCCACTGGTTTCGAGCAGACCTGTAGATTCAAGATATATTTTAGTGAACTGGATCATTAGCTACGTCTGTCTGATTGTAAAAATACAAACATAAATTAATTGAGATACTTACTTGTGAGAGACTGTAGTCTTCTCCCAACGTCTCAGAGAATCTGTTCTTAAGAGCCTTGATTAGGATAGCTCTTCCTTGGTATTTTGTCTCTGGGACGTATTTGTCTGCAATGAGAAGCTTCTTGTAGAATGACATAGCTGCTTCTTCAATCATTTGAAGGCTTAATTGTGGAACACCCTTGTTGACAAGTTCAGCAGTGCGCTTCACTCTGTCTTTTAAAGTTGGCAACTTCATGAGTTCATTACGAACCTGTGGATTTAAACAATATATTAATGATTAATAAACCTGAATTCCAGTTGAAGATAACTTTGTACTATAATTAATTACAGATAAAACTTAAAAATACCTTAAGGTATTCAAATGAGAGGAACTGCATAAGGAAAGTACACAAGCCATCAGCTTCGTTCTCAGCGCCGATTTCAGTGATCTGCTTGTTGCTTTTGTACTGATCAGTTTGAGAGCTGACATACTTGTGAGATCCGTCAAGGAAAATGAGGTTCTTTACTTGACGCCTGTCTTCCTTCTCCAATTGGAGGGCCATTTCAAGGGCAATGGTGCAACCAAATGAGTACCCGGCAACGTTATATGGGCCCTTGGGTTGAATCTTACGGATTTGCTATAAAGAAGAAACATATAATTTTTAGTTTCACTCTTGAGGTTCCAATTTTTTTACTAAATTTAGTTTTATCCAAATTTTAAATCATAGTTACCTCAATGTAATATTTCGCCAAAGTAGCGACAGACTCCAAATTAGCCTCTTGTACACACTGTAGACCATACACGGTGTAGTCAATTTTCTGAGCTAAAATTTCCAAAGACTTGGTTACACCTTCAATTGGATGGACTACAAATATAGCTTCCTTCTCCTTCTTCAAAGGCTGAGCACCGTTGAGCTTGACAATTGGCTCTGATGGCATGAGCTCACTCATAAACATTTTAATTTGCTCAGAGTCGCCAATAATTTCGGAAATATCTCCAATACTCTTTCTACTGCTACGCCTTGATGGAGGGGCAGCTTCGGTTTCTCCCTCGTCAATTTCCTTCAGCCTGCCCAAAGTTAGCTGTCGGATTTCTTGCATGGAGAAGACAATGTCGTGATCACGTTCTAAAGTCTGTTTCACCTCAACTCCCATCAAAGAGTCCATTCCCAGTTCGGCAAGATTGGCGTTGACATTTATGTTAGAAACATCTTTCATCCCAAGAATGCGAGCAACAGCTTCAATTAAACTAGTCTTCTTTCCACTTCCATCCTTCCTTCCACCAGTCTTGTCAGCTAAAACCATAGAGGCAACAGTTGGTTTGGGTTGCTGAAGGAATACATCCATAGCATTCAAACAAGATGGCATGCGTTGTGGAAGAGTTCCTCCAACGACGGTGTCGTTTCCTCCCATGTGATCTGACACAACGCCAACATCTCCTATAGCTCCCCATTGGATAGCAAGGCCAGGCAAACCATCCTTTTGTCTCAATTCGCAAATACGCTCCATGGCAGAGTTGGCCAAACCATAGTTCGATTGTCCAGCATTTCCGCGACCGCATGATACACTGGAGAAGACGACAAAGTCATCGAGCTCTGGGCAAAGTTGACGGGTGGCCTTGTCCAAGTTGATAGTGCTCTCGATTTTGGGAGTACAAACAGCCTTGTAATTATCAATGTTTTGATTTTCCATGAAACCGTCACGGAGAACCATAGCCAAATTGTAGATTCCTCCAACAGGTCCAACTTCAGAAACAGACTTAATCAATGCCATCGCTCCAGTTAAAGTTGTGACATCAGTCTTTGGCGTTTCCACAATTTTGCTCTACAAAGAAACAAACGTTGTAAAATTGTTAGATAACGGGAGGAAGCCAAGTTCAGCCATTCCTACGACTTCTGAGGACAAGCCATTAATCCTTTGCCACCGAGAAAATAACAATGTGTCTTTAGATTGGGATACCAAAGATTTGCCTAAATTCCCTGCATTTCCAAATTTAGTCAATGTAGAAAATGACGCCAGTTTAGCAAAGCACACTTGCGGTGTAGGTTACTGTTACAAGAGGCGTGTTGAGAAGATTTGCAGGGGTGTCAGCTTGATTAATCAGGCTGTGCGGACGATTAACCAAGTGATTGTATCTGAGCTTGTCACTGTTACCAAAGAAGGTTCTCAGGTACAAAGTGTCATACAGTCTTTAAGCCAGCAGCTGAACCTGATGAGCCAGTTTCATAAAGCCTGTCATTCATTTCTAAGTGCTGGGCCCAGTACAGAGAAAGTCGTGAATGCCAAGGTGGATAGTATGGGACTGTTAGTAGATGTACAGCACGTCGACTTTAAATCAATCGGTGGACACTTGACTGAATTGGAGCAACCCGTAAAGCAGCTTCATAGTCGCTTTGTCGAAAACAATGTACTGATGAATGAATGGAATGAAGCGACGACGGTACGTTAATGTCATGTCTATCAGAATTTTCTAAATGATTAGCTAGCAATCCGGCCACATATCAGATGTGATGATGTGAAAGAAAATGTGTATTGATTTATAGATAGACTTTTAGATATGATGTCTCTAATTGACATGTTAATTTTTGCAGGAAATAAAAGACATTTCGCGAGCTTCAATCAAGGCAGCTACTCACGTGGGAAAGCTACGCGAATCCTGGCAGCATCTGTTAAGGGATAGGGCCACAAGAAATTTGACTTACAACGATGAACAGTTTCACATTTTAGAAAGAATCAAAATGCAAGAAAAGGCTAAGTGTCTCTCGGAGTTATTAAATGATGAATGCCAGCACGCTATTATCCGACTGACTGAAGTGCTCTCAGACTGGTATAAAACCGCACAAGCTGCGTTTATACAAACAGAAATTTTAGCGAAAGACACATACCAGTTTGAAGAATCTCTGGAGATGTACCTGTTACGCATGAAAGAAGTAGTTACCACATATCAGACTGATTTGAACAGTATAACTTCCGGGCTGAAGCCGTATATTCCACAGAAAAGGAGTACCAGGGCTCACAGTAAAGAGCGGGGAGTTAACGGGATAGATCTTAGTGATAGAGATAATAGTATATGTAATTCGGGAAGTTTAGAAACCAGTTATCTTCCTTCCAGTCGTAAAGGAAGCAACCGATCAGCCAGTCGTCGTGAGTATGTCAAAACTTTTAACAAGGGTTTGAAGGAGTTAACCAGTGTACAAGAGGAAGTTTGGAGCATACTTAAAGAAAATGCAGAGCTGGTCAACCAGTTCCAGACGTTAACTCTCTCTTTATTATCCTCTGATGGAAGTCAAGGTTATGAATCGAATCCTAGCTCCACTCGAAACAGCCTTAGCAAAAATGACTCAGATCTTTCAGGGAAATCAAATGGAAGCATGTGAAACTATAAGACCTGAAGGAAAGTTGCCTTAAGCCTTACATAATTGCAATACCTGTGAGACAATACTAAAATATCATATATCCACAATCAACATTTCGGTTTATGACACATTAAATTTGCTAATTTTAACAGTAGCATCATTCACTACGCTAAAACGCCGTGATTCTAGTTTTAAACATGCTTTTTATTAATCAAATTATTATTTACGCGATACGCACAATTTGAGATTTTAAAATAATCCTACATCGCAAAGTTTTTTTTATTGCCGTTTGTATTTTTCGTACTTTTTATAAATCAAACTTATACGTATACAATGGAAATAGGAATAAAAACCAATCTGAAGTTATTGGACCATCACCAAACTCCTGATTGCACATACAGTGTAATAATTTGTAATACCTATTCTGAATTTTTGAACATATATACTTCAGGACTAGATAGTTTTATTCTGTTATTGTTTATTTACCCTTTCAATTACAGGTTTAAATGGTCGGCAGGTTATTTCATTCTCAAAATAACCAGTAAGAACCAATAAAAGAAATATACATATTTTTAATTAATTTATACAGCAAACTTCCATTTTAACCATGTAAAAGAATGAACCTGAAACGATCCACACTTCACATTCTTGGGCTGAGTGGTGAGTTCATTTATCAAAAATTCAATTCCGCTTTTAATAGTTAGTGCAGGTTACAAGACGAAATCGCTCAAACTCAATAAGCGTTAGGAATGTAATAAGTTATTCAGCTAACTGTCGTTTAACGAAAATGGATTAGAACTGTAATCAAATTATACTTCCATTGTTTTCATTCCTTTGTCTATGAGTTCCGCTGTTTTACTCGCTTGTTTCGCCTTTCTGTGGCGTTCCTGAACGTTAACAAAATGCTCGAGTAGTTCATCAAATTTTATTTCCTTTACGTAAACCCTTTCCTCTGTTTTCGGTGACCCATGCAACCTAATGGAAAATTTTTATGACGCTTAAAGATTTCATATCAGATTTCGTAACTACATATCGAACAACTCGATACGACAACCGAACTTACTTGCTCCCTGGTGGTAGATGAAAGCTTGGAACACAGTTTAGCCTTCGCTGCAATACATGAAAACCCTCACTTTGCGGAAGAAGCATCAACAGACCATATAGTGCTTGAACTAATTCTGTGTTATGATGGCCATCCAATAAATCAAGCCGAAGATCTAATATTAAAATAAAAAGATTAAACAGCCATTATTACCAAACCTGAGTAACAGCATCATTTACCGTGAGTTTAGATATGAGAAAATTTAGACCATTATTCCTTCGTTCATTTTTAAACGTGTAGCTTCAGGCTTTGAAAATGCCCAACGTACACACCCATTCAACCTACAGGAGTACCATGAAGAAAAAGCAATTTTGTTTCATATATGTACTCATTTACCAAGTTATAATAATCATAATCTCGCGACGGTACGCATACGCATGCAAAGCGAGCACAATACTCGCAACGGTGCATCAGTGGGCACTCAACCGTTTTGGCAGCCTATGTAACATTGTTTAGTAAATAAATAATAGGCAGCGTGCAGATAACAGCGTTGGATGCATTGTTATGCCAAACACGTCTTCATTATGGCATAACTTAATTACTTGTTTTAACTTTCCCCGAAAGTGCATTATATAAGAAGTTAAAGGCTCATAAAATACTCACCCCAACCCCAGTTAATTGCAATGCATGCAAGCAATGATTGTATTGGTATAATGCGTATGGTAATGGTGCATATATACAGCAATAGTAACGTCAACAAATGAATTACTGAACTAGTGAACATACACGCAACTAGTAATTTACGAAATGATAAAACACTTACAAGTGAAAATGGGGGACTCGATTAGTTGAACCAGCTTGTCGATTTCAACAAGAAAGTCGACCGTTACTTCTATTTGGCCACTGAAATTAACAAACCAATAATTTCAATTCATATCATACAGTAAATCTAGCTTAGAAACTGCCTTATTATTAATTGGTCTTACAAAGTACGAATTATATCACACGCATGTGAATAGTTTTGGGTGAGAAGGCAAAGGGCAACAGTCGCTACAGGATCATGTGCCCATGTTCGATAAAGGCACGTAAATAATGAACAACTTTCCTGCAAGCCATTACACACATATTATTGCAATACCACATCATGTCGCAAATCCTGAGTTTTTACTTTAATTAAATTTATACCTTCGTTTTCAATTCTTTCAATTGAGTGCGGAGTTCAAAAAGCTCAGCAGATGTCAGCAAAATTGTGTTTAAGGTTTCTACCATGACGTTGGCAAATTTAAAATTTTCTTCTTTTATAAGAATCTCGGATATACTTCGATAAATTGCCTCTGCGCTTAATAACACACAAAGTTGTCTGCAAATAAAAAGAAGCTGTCTGCATTCAATTTTCCATCCTGATGCGAAGGGGATGGGAAAATAAATAAACATTCATACATGATATTCTCGAATTCAAATCAACGTTACCTTACAATGAAAGCGCCACGATCTTCTAACAATTGCTTATCTGTTGCGAAAAGGCTCAGCAGGCTGATAATGAATTTTCCAAAATATGTGTTATCTTTAACGTTCAAATAGTTCAAGTCTAGCAATTACAAAAGAAAAACTCATTACCCATCCCATAATACGCGACAAAATCATCATTATATATAAAGTACGCGCACCGTCTTTGGCCTTCCATGAAAATGATACAATTTCTGCTAATACTTCTAAACTAAGGAGCACAACTTCATCACTAGGATCCGAAAGTGTCTTCAAAAGTACAGGAAAAGTTTCATCAACGTATTTAAACATCTGGTCACCCATTTTTAAATGCAAATGGTATATCCATCGGAGAACAGCTACTTTTGTGGGAACTGCTGTGTTTTGTAAGTTCCTGGTTAAAACTTCCACGACTGACGTCAAGTCCACTGCTGATGAAGATTTCACATTTTGTGTGGTTTCTTGAACCCCTTTCGTCTCATCAGTTTGTACAGCATTTAAATTTGTCCTGTCTGCGTCCGTACAATTCGTGATCAACTTCATCAAACTGTAATTCACAGCTTTGCTAGTTTCTCTTATGTCTACGTTAACACGGTTTAAATATATTAACAATGTCAATGCCTTGTGCACAAATTTTTGTCTTGTCTAAGTAAGTGTTTTATCATACTTTTTCTACTATCGTCATCATAAGCCAGAAATGGAAGAACTGCGGCAAGGATTCCAGACGCATACGGCACCATGTCATGTCCAGCCAAGGCTACGAATTCTTTTATCCAGGTTACCGCCATAAGCTGTAATTTCGAAATCATTACTATGAGATCTATGAAACTTTATGATAAAATTCATGCTAGCCAAAAATCAGTCAATCTTGGAAAAGCTGAGTAACGTACTTGCTTGAAGGACGTAGACTGCAACATATAAAAACAATCTGACATGTAGCGAACCCCAAATTATTTACTAGAATATATTCCTTGAATGATTAGCATAGTTTTACCTGTAATAATTCATCCTTCGACTGACTGTGCGCAATGAGAATATTTATCATGCTAGAAAAATCAGCCGCAGCTGGATTCTTGATTATATCGCGCAAAAATTCCCCCAAAACATTTTCACACCTGAGCAAACCAAACAGAAACAATGCAGACAATTATAGTGTTTATAACATACGTTGGCTATGTATTCAAATATATCGAGCTAACATCTTTTTGATATCCATAGTCTGGTCCTCTAAAATATTGAATAATCCGTCTAATAATTCTGGAAGGAATATCACCATATTAATGTCTGGAACAGCATGAAGGACGGAAATCCAGGAAATTACGAATTGTCTTGCAAAAGTGTTTTTTGTATACATTCTTTCTCTCAGAAGGGGCATGAAAGATACCAAGTCAAACGATGAACTTTCTGTAACGATATCCTGCGATTCAGTAGAATTACATCAGTTTCAAAAAACTTCAGCCACCAAAACTTTGCAACTTGAAATATGTTATACGTAGTACCTTTAGTAGCCGATCTAACATTTCTGTTCCACTTTTAACATTTTGGTCCGGGTCAGCGGCAAGTTTACTCAAGGCATTAAAAATCTCATTAAAATGTACAAGAATAGCTCCTCGTGCAACTTTAGTCACATTGTATAGTCCTTCACAAGCATAATAACGTGCTCGAGAATCGGAATCACCAAAGCAGTGAAGTATCGGTAGAATTAGTTCATCCATGTAATTCGCAGAGTCCTGGAAATTTTAATTTTACAAATCAGTGTGTACTGTACAATTGAGGAGAGGTCTGGTAGTTTTTTTTACCTTTCCGAGGGCCATGGCAGTAGCTGCCAATCCAATTATACCACCTTTGCGCCAATTTGTCATTTGTGACATAGTGAAGTCTTGTCCCAACACACGGAGTAATTTTCTTATTTGCTCCGCGTTTTTCATTGAGGCGAAATCCTTGACCATCCTGTTTAACATTTCGAAAACGTCTGGTGATTTTACTAAATATGAGCGTACACAGTAATTATTAATTATAATAGTATCATACTTTTCGATCTCAGAGGCTGCTTGCCGTCGTTTGTCATAGGACTTGTCAGACAGCGACTTCACACAAGCCAAACTCAATGGGCTGTAATCTTTTTCCGACATGATGGTTTACTGTGCTTAAAGCACCGACAACTAAAATTTATAAAAAATAACATGAGCAGTGCTATAACTATAAAAATGCAGTGACAAGAGAATATGGAAGAAAGTCGCAGTTATTACCGGAGGTAAGCGAGCGGTATTACTTTCTAGGATGTTTTCCGTCGTGACCAAAAACCTCCTTGACCAACCTCATGCGATACCTGGTGAAGGAATAAAATTCGAACAACTACCTATAATATGCAACACACACGACACACACATTGTATTCGGAAATTCAGGGCCCTGCGGGGATCGTATGTTGTATGTGCATATATGTTCACTTAAGCTGACCCATTTTACACACAAGTTTACGACTTACCCTCCCTACTTTTAAATGTCAAATTCCATGTACGGTTGTCTCAAAAATTATGGCTGATATCAGGGACGAAAGGTGGACCCAACTAAGGACGATTAAAATTTTCCCTAACTAACGATAACACATTTCTCTATTTCCACTATGTCTCATATTTTTCATGATTCCCTGTCACGAGTACATATCGAGTATCCTATGTTAATACCACACTTAAATTGACTATTTGCCACTAAAACCCAAACCAAACATTGAGCTAATCATCAAAACTTCTTTTAAAATTTCTTTAAAACATTCCTTCACAAACATTTAGCATACCCCGAATTTATACGACCGGCCACCTGTTGATCAGCAATATCAGCATATACCCACAAACATTTTAAAATGAAACAATAACAAACCCATTTTTTCCTTGCACAAACTAAATATAAGCAGTGAATTGCAATATTTTACTTCTATTACAAACCTGCTGAACACGCCTACTTTTACTAATTTAACAAACAAGGCACGATGGAATAAAATCAAGTAAACTTAACTGCTCTTTAATAATTAGGACATGTTATTACTATTACTACCCCAGTCACGATATTTTAGTACATTTTGACATTTACTTACAATGTCAGGATATAAAGTACGATGTAGAAATATGAGAATGAACTGTCAGCTGAAAAGACTTACTAATAAAAACCTTCGAATGCTTTCCCGCAAGCATCTCCCTTTCTCAGGTATACATGAAGGAGGTAGCTTTTAGCAGAGAGAGAGGTACATGCACCATAAAAATTGCTTTCCTCTACGGTTTCACTTATACGTTGAACGGGTAGATGGCAAAATTGGTATACTTTATTTAATGCATCTGCACAACCACAACCTGCCACTGCAGAGTGCAGACTTGATGCATTAGGAAATCTGGAGCATTTATATTTATAAAGTTGTAAGTTAGGGGCTTGGGCATTAAATTAACGGCCTGACTGAATCAATGTGTAACACATATAAGACATTGTAAGTGAACATTGAAAATATAACAAAATAGGATAGTTTATACTATATACGTACTTCACAAATTTATAGTTAGCACCTAACTAAACATAAACGCTGCATTAATGTTTAAAATATTTATGTAAAACTATATGCTGCATTTCTGATTTTTCAGTCGGCTACTTCTCC